>PVIH01015105.1:0-50917 GCA_004025045.1 Sigmodon hispidus
AAAAAAAAAAAAAAAGAAAATGATGCTCCAATGTGACATTTTTTCAAGTGGAATTTACGCCATTTTTTTAATCTCAAAAAAGAGAATGTGTAAATAGCAGATTGTTTGTGTCAAATCCTTTTCTAGCATGTCTCCAGATGATTGCATCCTTTTAGGAAGATGATAATTTATCGAGTACCGTTTGGTGGAATTGTTAGGATTCTGGTCTACTTCTGGAGCCCTGGCCAATGGCAATGACCTGGCATGCCCAGAGCTCTGACATCAGGCAGTCCTTAAGAAGAAGACTCTTCTCCTTGGCTTCCTCATATTCCTTCTCTTCCCCTTCCCCTGACAGAGGTGGTGGCACTGACCCCTGTCTTTCTCTGTCTCTGTCTCTGTCTCTCTCTCCCTCCTTCTTTGTTTCTTACTCTATAATAAAGTCTCTCTAACCAAGCCCAGCCTATGTCTCTTTGGCCCTGTGTGTCTGACCTTGCCGGAGGACTGCATGTGGCCCCATCTACAAGTGCTCTCAATACCATATCATAACAAGCACTACCAAAGACCTATCTATATAAATCCCTATAACATGAATTGCTTTGAGTTAAACAAAGCTCATAATATTTATGAGGACAGCTTCACCATTTGTGTTAAAAACAGCATCACAACATAATAGAGCTGTGCACAACTACATTTTTATAAAGTGTTGAATTTAGAAGCGATGAATAGAGCTTTCTAGTTTCTTCTCTATTAGGTGTAAAAATGAGCAAGAAGTTTTGGTGATATATTGTATATTTAATGAAGTTTTCTTGAAAATTAAAGGACGGCCAAGCCATACACAGATTTGGCCATGAAGGTCAGGGAGTGGTGACCCTCACCTTTAGTCTCAGCACTGGGGAGGCAGAGATCCTCTAGATCTCAGTGAGTTCAAAGCCAAACAAAGCCAGGCAGGAGTGGCTCACATCTTTAATCCTAGCACTAGGAATGTTGAACAAGGAAGAGAGATAGCTGGGCAGAGAAAGTGGAGGCAGGAGTTCAGACCTCCACCTGTGCTCCCTTTCCACTGAGGACTAAGAGGTACTGAGTCTGAGGGTTTGTGGAGACGGGATCTATCCTTTCAGCCTGAAGAGTTAGCTAGGTGAGAACTGGCTGTGGCTTGTTTCTCTGATATTTTAGCTTTTCTCCAATATTCAACTCCAGGTTATTTTTAATAATAATAAGTAGAGTTTATGCAATAAGAAGCACCAGATGTGAAGATCAGGATTTAAAACTTCTGATAGTTCCATGCCCTCACCAGCTGCCTTCTGTACCACATTGGACAACTATCAAGAACAGACTTAGGACAGGAGAGAAAGTACAGATATAAAAACCCTACAGAAGCTGTCATACCCAGGGAACAGATCCCTGTAACCAGAGTGTGGTGGAATGTTCTTTGCACATTGTAAATAAAGAACTGTTTTGGCCTATGCACAGCACCGTAGAAGTGGGTGGAGAATCAGAGGGCAGGCAGGTAGGAAAGGGTGGAGTTAGTCGGTCTCCATCCGTCCCCCAAAGAAGCAGCATGTAGGAATTCAGGTGAGCCACAGGCTGTGGGCCACGTGGGGGGAAGATTAATAGAAATGGGTTGATTTAAGATGAAAGAGCTAGCTAGTAATGTGCTTAAGACATGGGCCAAACAGTGTAAAGGATATAAGTGTGTGATTCATTTCTTTCGGGACAAAAGCTGCGGGTGCGGAGCCGGTTCTAACCGCCGCCGCGCGTGCCAGGTTACAAACTCTGGCACCAAACGGGCCGGGAAAAACTTATTACAACACCAGAGCTCATTTGGTTTCTAGTTTCTTCTACTAACTATTCATGGAGCCTCAAAATATCACTTGACTCTCTCTGACTCTGTCAACCGCAGCTTCACCATTGACATCACATAATCTTAGAAAATTAAGCACACTATGAACATACCAAAACATTTGACACTAGTAAATCCATAGCAATAAAAATCATCAAGTCTGCCTGGCTTGGCTGCCACTCATTCTCAAGGATCTAATCACATACCACACTCCAGCTCTGGGCTCTGGGTCACACCTTGCCTGTCACCCAGCTACTAGCCCTTTGCCATGGTCTTCTTTGGCTTGGATCCCTTATCATTTGTGGGTGCTACTCACTTCCCTCCCTCTGTCTAGTTCACACACATCCTTCAGATCGTGGCTCAAACACCACTAAGGAAGCTTGCTTAGATAGACCCTTTGAAAGGAAGTCAAGGTCTTGGTCTCTGTCTATCTGTCTTATAAAGTCACTCATGTTCTTTTTTGAGCACTTGACCCATTTCAATCACCCAGCCAAATCAGATTATTGTTTCATTTTGCTTCTGTCATAAATATGGGAAAAAACAGAGCAGGGGCTGTTGATTTTTTTTTATCATCAGAGTTTAGCGTGGCAACCAGTACAATACACACTCAGGAAGGGAAGTGTATAAAGAGTAGATACCTTAGCCTTCCTTCCATTAGCACACTCAGGAATCGGCCAGCTGTCATCCTGTGTAAGTTAGTACTGGATGTGCCATTTATAACCTGTGTGGCATGGATCTATTAATCCTGGGGCTTTCTAAGAGCTGTTTTTTCCTTGTTAGAGAAATCCCATGTTGCTTCTTTGAGAAATGCCACCTGGAACATTTCAATTAGTCAATCAGCATGCTTTTTTTTTTAACTGACTAGTTACAAAACCTCATACTAAGTATTTTAAGGATACATGTCTACAAAATATTTAATACAAATTCGTGCACTCACATAACTTACATAAAAAATTATAACCGACTGTATGATATATGGTGAGAAATATGCAAAATACTTATCATAGCAGCTTGGTGCAAAGAGAGTTTGCTTTATTGAAGAAGAAATGAGCTCAGTAAAGGCTAAATTTGACTGAAGGAAGGTAAGCAGGTGCAGACAGGCCTGTGGAGGGGTCTTGACCACCCCTCTCCTAACAGACAGATAAAAGAGATGTTAGCTAGGGAAACAGCTCAGTGAACAAGACACTTCCCTTCCACACACCAGGACTTCAGATGACTCCCAGAACTTAAAAAAGTCAAGCATGAAAACACATGCCTGCAATCTCCACACTGGAGAGCCAGGCAGAGGCAGATCCCCAGGACTCACTGGTCAGCTGGCCTAGCCTACTTGTTAATTTTCAGGCTAATGAGAGACACTGTCTTAAAACAAAATAAGGTGAATGGCTGCTGGAAAATAAAACAAGAGGCATCTTCTGCATTCTCACTCATGTGCATGCGCGCGCGCGCACACACACACACACACACACACACATATGTAGGCGCATGCACCTGCTCAAATACAGGCACAAACACATATGCACAGAATAAAACCTGTAAGTATCTGCCTGGTACTTTCAAAGAAAATTGGATAGAATGAGATGGTTCTCCTGACTGAACCTTTCATTCTCTCTCAGGTTCTTAGAAAAATGATGGAGTAAATTAGGAAAACCTCCACCTCAAGTGTTCTTCTAGAAAGTAAAATTCACTCCCAATAATTTTGAACACACCCAAATTAATAAATAAAAGCAAACCCGTGATTTAATATGATGAAGAGAAGTCATTTTTAACTAAAATTTATATATTTTCAAAGAACTATTTTAAAAACCTGATTCTTACATTTTTGTGCGATTACTAAAAGAAGAGGTTTTTTCCAAATATTATCTAAAGAAATATTTACAAAAATTTTCCTTAGATTTTTATTATATTAAATATTGTTCTCATATTTGAAAATTATTCTCTATTGTAGCTTCAAACATTTCTTTACTTGTGAATATTTTAGTCAACCTTTATTTACAAATGATGTCAAAGTAAATTTCAATTTGTTCATCTTAAAACTACAAATTGTGTGAGGATGGATAAACAGCTCAGTGGTTTGGTTCCTAGCACTGAGGTTAGACAGTTCACAACTGCCTGTATGTGGTAGAAATGCTCTCTGTATGCTGTAAATAAAGGACTGGTTTGGCCTATGTAGAGCACCATAGAAATGGGTGGAGAATCAGAGGACAGGTAGGTAGGAGAAGGGTGGAGTTAGTCAGTCTCCATCA
Source organism: Sigmodon hispidus (assembly GCA_004025045.1). Classification (NCBI taxonomy): domain Eukaryota; kingdom Metazoa; phylum Chordata; class Mammalia; order Rodentia; family Cricetidae; genus Sigmodon; species Sigmodon hispidus. Next base: position 4,063 of record PVIH01015105.1, read on the forward strand.
GACCCCTGAAGAAGACAGACATGTAAGAAATACAGCTGAGCCACGGGCTGGGCCACGTGGTGGACAGATTAATAGAAATGGGTTGATTTAAGATGAAAGAGCTAGCTGGTAATGTGCTTGAGACATGGGCCAAACAGTATGAAGTTAATATAAGCATGTGATTCATTTCTTTGGGGGACAAAAGCCGCCCGCGGGCCAGATTCCAAACCTCCAGGCCCAAACGGGCCTGGGAAACTTTCTACAACACCTGTACCTCCAGGAGATCTAACACCCTCTTCTGGCCTCCAGAAGGACCCAGGTGTATATGTACATGTCTATTCACATACACACACAAATTTTAAAATACATTAAAAACAAAAATTTAAACTCTGATGTAAGAGACATAACCGTAGTAAAATTTCTCTTAAACAGTCTATTTTACATAAACAAAATAGATATTAGGAAGCTGTACCTTAAAGAAATTAATCCAGACTTTAATCAGCTTAGTATTTTCATTTCTTAGTTCACACAAAAGATTGCCCAGGAACAGCCAGTGTCAGTAAACTTTGGGAGGAGAAAGTTATCTCAATAGAACAACCAGACTAGTTTGAGAGAAACTTTTTTAGTCAGCCAACACAACCAGAAGCCTGCACACTCAAGGAGGAGTGGCACCATTTATCAAGTTCCAGAGGACTGCCCATTTCATCTGATTGCAGGAGCCTACCCTAAGGATCACATTCTGTCTCCATGCAGGTATGGCCCAGGTGACATCTCCCTGATACTCCACTCATCCAGTCTCTCAGTAGCTGAGAAGCACTGACTGCATGCATGGAGTGGGCTTTAGTTAGAAAGAAAGAATTTCTTATTCCTCCTCCTTAGGGCTAAGTGTCAGAGACAGTACATCTATTCTGAACTTTCTGGGTTTGCCAGACACAAAGTTTGCAGATTTATTGTTCAATCCTCCTAGTTTGCTTTTATTATTATTATACAATTTATTTTCTTTTTAAATGAATGCCAAAATTATTCTCTTTGCCAAAGACCTAGGGAATTAAAATATTAATGCTCAGAGTAAAAACCACTTAAATTCCTGACGGATATTTATAACACAGATAAATCTTTTTACCAGAATTCATTGCTAGCACAAATATAAATTGTTAGAGCCTTTTCAGACTACAATAAAAAAATGTATCATTTAAAACTTCTGTGATGTTATAACTTGGAGTGGGCAGAACTATTCTATAGATCGACACTGCTTAAAACACACATGTAAAAGAAAGTTGCTGGTACAAAGCAAAAGCAAAAGCAGAAAAGCAAGTTCCCATCATCAAGCAAATGATTTGAACAATTGTGCAGGGTTTCCATAATAAGCCATATTACTGGGAGGGGGGAGTCACCTTCCCATTTCCATAACAGCCTACGGCAGCAAAGAGCAATAATCCATCTCCAGGTAGGATGGGAAGAGAAGAGAAGAGAGAAAAAGGAGAAGAGAAGAGAAGAGAGAAGAGGAGAGGAGAGGAGAGGAGAGGAGAGGAGAGGAGAAGACAAGAGAAGAGGCAAATGTGGCTTGCTGATGGAGCAGATCATGGGGCTGTCACCCAGCAGTGGGTGCAGGGGAAGTTTAGAATCCCCTTGGAGAAGAAGGGCAGGCCTTGGAGAGCATCAGCTATAGGTTTCAACTCAAAGGGCTTGGGAAGTTGGACAATGGAAAAACTATAAGTAACATACAGAAAATACAAAACCTCCCAACCCACTAGAATGGGGGAGCAAAAGATGCTTCAACAAGTTCATTTCTCTACAGTACAAACAGCAGGGGGTTAACAGAAAGAATTTTCTGAGGGGTTAGTGTAGATCTGGGGCATAGTGGGTTAATGGGGAAAGCCTGAGAAACTGATCAGGTAACCTTTAGAAGCTTTAACTAGTGCAAACAAGTTATCTAAACTTCCCACCATTTTTAGTTCTGATGCAATCCTACCCCAGGATCACAGTCTGGCTGTGCACCATAAAAACCTGACTGAGGATCAGCTTCTGTTTGTTTTATTTAATTTTCTGTCTTGCTTTTCCATTCCTCCAGTGGTGTTCCCAGGGATAACTTTGCAATAAGCCACATCTGAATACTTACCCTTGGGGTCTTTGGGGGAGCCCAAATAAAAAGAGGTTTGATATGTTCTTGACAGACAAGGGGAAAACACTTCTCCTGTACAAAAAGCCACCAGCTTGAAACCCAAATCTATGTACTGATTGTATTGTCAAGCCAATATATTTTTTTAATGTCAAAAGCAACTGAATAAATGAAGCTTCTAAGGTAAAGACCAGAGCATCCTAGAAGATGTTTTCTTCGAACAATCATTCCCACTGTCTACATGAAATAATTTCTGTGTATTGAAAGTGAGTTCATAAAATATTTTATAATCAACAAAGAAACAATTCATCCTGAATTGAAGTCCGAAGTCAGAGCTAGACCTTCCAAAAACCTTGATATATCAAAGAAAAGTTAAGAGGAACCACATAAAATGGTGCTTTAACATTGTTAGTATGAAGCTATTCCAGAAATAAGGAGAAATATCTGCCATGGTGATGGAGAGACTGAAGTCTTCTTGACGTTCATGATGAAATAAGGGACCACTCATGAGCCATCTCAGATGCACAAATGATGTGGGGTTGACTTGAGGTTGTTCATGAGGGACTGATGCTTGAATAGGGAGGCTGGTCTACCCCAGACACAAGTATGAGCAGCATCATACCTTCTATCTTAGTACTGGAACTTCAAGCTGCTTCACAGCAAGACAAAGAAACAGAAAGGATACATTTGAATGCTAGCTCAGCAGCAAAAGAGTGTGGGACGGAGGCATATACAGGAAGGGAAATATGAGGGGGCTTCTGTCAAAACTGCCTCACCTGTGAGTGTAGATGTGTGAGTCTACACATGGGATTAAAATCATATCAAACTAAATGCACTCACATTTTACATGCCAGTAAGTACAGTACAAAGCAAGAAATCACAATAAGAACAATATATTAGAATAATGTTTGTATCCTACTTGGGCTACTTGTAAATTGGAAAATGTTGTCATGAGGAAAATGAACAGATGGTTATTTTTGCAATGTGTATAATTTTTTTTAAAAAAAAGGTAATTACTAAATGTTTTTGGTGTTGTTTCAAGACAGGGTATTTTCTGAGTAGCCTTGGCTGTCCTAACCTCCTTCCGTTGACCAGGCTAGCTTCAGAGATCTGTACCACCACCTGGGTGAAAAGCAAGATAACTGGTACTGAGCAATGATTAAATGATGCTGAAATGTAAGACCAGAACCAGAAGCCATTGTGAATATAACTTTCAAAACACTCACTGTTCTGTAATTCCTGGGCTTCCATTTAGTCTGCAAAAGTATTAATAGTAAAATAAATCAGAGTCCATAGTTCCACTTCACAGCATCATATTGAGAACACGAGACTCTGGATGGGAGAGCTGTGTTCATATTCTGTCTTCACTACTTTGTGGCTGTGCTGTCAAAGGAATATTATTAAATCTCTCTGTTCTTCATTTTCCCTATCACAAATCAAGAGCAGCCATAGCTGTGTGAATACTCAATAAGGAATACACAATATAAGACACTCAAAGTCTGTTAAATTCCATATTTACAGCTGCTGTGGGATTTTCTTCTATAGTAGCCACGGCTCTGTTTGGATTTAGATTAGAATTACAGTTAACTTCTAAGTGTCAATTTGCTGGGATTGAGCGCTCATACACACACACACACACACACACACACACACACACACACACACACACACCCCAAAGATTGGCTGGGTAATTGTGGCATGAAAAGCTGCCTACTTTTTACAAGTACCTGGACTGTTTTCTTTGTGTAAGGACATTTGCGTATCACTAAGCAAGTCAGTGTGCCATATCACTGATGCATTCTAGTGACATTTCAGAGCACTGAAATATCAGAACCCTATAAGGCAACCCACTGCCTGGCTTCATGTGTATCTTAGTACAATAAAGGATTGTATATATGCTCACAAGCTAAAGAGGTGGGTATCAGAGTCATCTTACAAATAAAAAAACTTAGACTTTTGAAGCAACTTGCCTAAAGCCCCATTGCAGAAAGCAAAACTTTCAATACACTCCACTAAGCCAAAAACCAAAATTCTCAATCACTCTATAAATCTCAATGTCAAATGAGAGGCTTGTGGACTTCCTTGAATATCGTGAGGCACCTTGCTCTCTCTAAACAGTATGCCACAAGATAAAACACCTCCACAATTTAAGATTCAACTTAAAACAAGGTGAACCATTTGGTAAATACCAAAGGAAAGATGATTATAAGACCCACATCTGGATACATCTTTCCAAGAAGAAAAGTGTTCAGCCTTGGAAGCTAAGGTTTTTGTATGGAATGTTTGATCAAAATATGAGCCATGTAGGATGGCAAGGGTTGTCATTCCACCCACAAAAAAAGCTGAAGCAGAAGGAGAATGACTTCAAGGCCAGTCTCGGTAATTTAGTACAAATTTATTCAAACTTAACAAAAGTAACAAAAGGAGGGCTAGAGATACAGCTCAGTGATGAGAAAACTGCAAATGTCCTCCATTTAAACCTCTGTATCATGCCCTCCAAAAAAAAAAAAAAAAAGGCTTTGTGTTTTGTGTATGTGTGAGAGACAAGGAGAGGGGAGAAAGAACTATATTGGACCAGCTGTGAGAATTCTGAGGTCTCATAAATGTATCAGATTAACATAAGAATTAATAAATGTAAATCGTTTTTACAAAGAAAGGTATACCCTCCCCATCTCCCATCACCATCCTTATAATTGCCAAAAGTGTCCATGAATAGAGAAACATCAACCAAGAAACTGATTCTAAATATATAAAAATAGAAACATAAATAATACACATTGCTCCTGGGGCTATTAGAATGGAAATCCAGAATGTTCTCTCTGGCTTGCACAGTGGAAGCTGCTGTCTTCTTGGCCCATTTCTACTCCCAAAGCCAGAACTTGTGCCAGGGAGTTTGGAATGTGAGCATCTGTTTGCTCACCCATCAGCCCCATGAGCCCCATACAAGCTGCTGCCACCTTCGTTAAGGTTCTGAACATGAAGAAAATTCCGAGGAGATTTCATTGTAACTCCTTTACCACACATGGTCGCACATACCCTTCTGTCAGAAAGCTACCATCTGGCCACAAATGCCCTCATGAATCGGTGCACATTGTCTAACAGACACACCCCCATCTGTGCACACAAGGACTAATCTGGAAATTCTGGTCCCAAGTAGGAGGAGTAATGAGCATAGGGAACATGTAAGTTTCCAAGAAGCCATCAAGGGAGACTTGTGTGCACTGTCTATGCAATGATCCCTAGAACACTGGCTGACAGAGAAATGTGGACAGTTCACTGGAACAGTGAGAACTGGAGACAGCTGTGAGAAACATGGTCCTTGTTTTCCCCACATGGTCATCTGGTTTCCTGTCGATTCTTAAATCATCAAAGCCTAATGACACCATGTCTGTTTCTGACCTATCTGCCATTCCCCCATTTCTCTCTTCCTCTCCCTCACCACCCTCCCACCCTTGACAACTTTAGTTTTGACCCTGAAGAAAAACTCTCAGATGTTCATGACTGCTGGCAAATAGAGTTCTCTGCCAATACCAAGCACATACTGAATTATATACAGAGAACCAATGTAACTGTTTATAAGCATTCCAAACATTCTAAAATGTGATGGTGCCACCACCCGTTTCATGGACCAGCAGTTTGTAAATACAGTATCTATATGCTACTTGGATGTGGTATAAAGCATCAGGATACTGAAGTACTGAATACATACTTTCATCATGGCACAGCGTCCACAGAAAGTAAACATTAAAAACTGTTGGTGTTTCAGTCAAAAGCTCAATGGAGCAGTAAGTTGAGGGTTCATTGAGATTCATGAAAACATATTAATTTTGTTCTGGTGTAGAATCTAAAAACCTTAGAATGTGCCAATATGCTGGTGGTTAATTCACATTTGATATAAAGTGGACATAAAATGGCCTTGAGTGCTATTTCTGACTCGGAAATATCATGGTTTAACAATTCAATAATATTAAGGCCCTATTTTTTTTAATTTTCTGCCTTAAACCATGAGCTAGACATCATAAATCATAGTTAAATAGTCTTAAATATTAAAGTCTTGGTTTTTTTACGTTTTAATGTTTACTTATTTATTGAGCAGGCATGGACTTGAGCCAAAGCATCCGTATCAAGGACAACAGACAATGCTCAGGAGTTTCCCTTTTAATAGATAATTTGAACTCTAGGGAGAGAATTCAGGTCACTAGGCTTGCCGCTCATGCACCCTGAAGCATCTCTCCAAAAGAGTTCTGATGTTTTATTAAGTTCTTAATTGAAAAATACATATAAATATCTAGATTTGAGGCATTCTTGGTTATAACCCCCAGGAAACCAAGTTTAGGATATCATAATGTCTTTAAGAAATAGATACTATTCTGAGGTAAATAAATAAATGATATTTGGGGAACCTTCAAAAAAAGAAAAAGAAATAGACACTGGTTTTCAATTTGAGTGGAATGTTCCTTATCTCATCTCTGTAAGCTCCTATGTGCCAGCTGCTGTTCTGAGCTTTTCTGGTTCTGTATCTGAACATGATATATATTTTTTTAAATGCCTCTGCCTTAAAGACGTTTATGCTCTAATGCAAACAAAGAAAAGTAGTCATTGTTTAAAATCCCTGTAAATAAAAATTCACTGTGATGGTTACATTTTTTTTTAAATCACTGTGAAAAATATTTGAAGGAAGAAAGTCAAAAGAGGAAAGACTGCTTTGGGCTTTCAGTCTGTGGAACGGTGGTAGGAATGGCTCCATCTGTATTGGTGTGAGTGAGAATCAGAAGTAGAAGAAGCAGGCTGAACACAGTCACTTCAAAAGGCTTTCCCACGTGACATATTTCTGCTCGTTGGGTACCATTTCCTAGACTACAACTTTCCCAAATGGCACAAACAACTTGGAGCAAGCACTTAACACATGAACCCACAGGAGCATTTCAGATTCAAAGATGGCACTCACTTTGGTGATCTCATCCTCTCTGTGGTCTTCATTCATGTTTTACAACCGGAAATGATGCTACCAATCAATAACTATGAGCGCTCACAAATAGAGAGGAACAAATTGTTCTTGGACTTGATTAGAACTGATCTGTACTTTAAGGGGATACTGTGTTTGACTGAGTTTTGTAGATATGGCAGCTTATGTGTAGTCTTCAAGCCTCAACAACAGTAGCAATTACCCAACTTGATGAACCATATTCCAGCACTAAAACATTAGCAGTGTGGTATTGACAATTTTGTATTTAAATGGGTTGCAATTATGTAAAATAGATATGTATCAAATGATAAAAGACTGTTTTGCTATAAAATCAGCTCATTGGGTGCTGAAGAGATAGCTCAGTAAAGAATAGTGATTTCTGATTAGTCATGAGGATTGGGATTCAAATTCCATCACTCAGGTCAAGCTGCTCACAAATGCTGGTTTCACTTCAGCTCCCAAGGGGTCTGATATTCTCTTCTGTTTCCCCATCGACACTCACACACATATTTCTGTCTATGTGGTGTTATGTTATATATTTAATAAAACCTAGTCTGAAATATCAGAAAAGAGATCTACCCAATCAACCCAGGAGGATCAGAGAGTGGTAACTCACAGCTTTAATCCTGGTGGGGGGAGGTGATCTATGCCTTTAATCCCAGTAGATCTGAGTTTGAGGCCAGTTTAGTTTACAGAGGGAGTTCCAGGCTCCCAGGCAGACAGTGGTGGTGCCTTGCCTTTAATCCCATAATTCCAGAGACAGAGATCTTTTTGTGTTTCTGTGAGTTCAAGGCTGACTACCAAATAATCTCAACCTGGATGTGATACAACTGGGTGAAGAAGGTATTTAAGGCAGGCATAGGAAGACAGATTCAGGCACTAGAAGAGACAAGGAGCAAGACTGAGGAAGCTGGAAGATAGCTGGGTGAGATTTGACAGGGGTGTTTTCTCTTTTTGGTATTTCAGCCTTTCCCTGATATCTGGCTCTGAGTTTCTTTTAATACAACCAGAATTTGTGCAACGTGTCTATACTCACATAGGCACATATACACAAACATGCACACACAAAAGATAAAATAAATATATTTTTCAAAAATTACATTTGACTAAGGATCAATGTTATATTTTATATATTAAATATTTGGTGTGAGTTTGATGTAATCTAATCTTTATTCTGACTTCTGAGGAGCAATTTGCTCCACAAATAGCTTGGCTCATCATAGCAGATGTTAAGGTCAAAATTCACTGTCCAGTTCCTATTTATATCAGGCACATAAACTTAGGTAAGCTCCCTCATTCTAAATTGTTTTTCAATCCTTTTCTCATGACATTATGAAATAAAACTTGTTGAAATAGCTAAATATCCACATAAGAAGACAAATAATAAATATATCAGAGAAGTCCTGCTGTAAGAAAATTTTTTAGATAGCTTACACCTACGTTGTGTCTCCTTTATAGTGCAGTATATTGTCCCACTGATACAGAAAGCTTCCTCTGTATCACTGGAGGCTCCACCGAGATCTAGAAATAGCAGCTGCCAATATCAATTAAAACCTGAGGTGGCATGCTTCCCCAGGTACAGGCTTCAGAAAAATGACCTGATGATATTGTCCTTATACACTATCAACTAAACCTGTCTGTGTTTTAAAATTCTGTATCTTTTATAGGCTAGGCCATTGTATCAGTGCTTGTGGTTGAAAGAAACAAATTAAGAACATTGAGAGGAGAGAACAGAAGACATAAAGTAGAGTGGCCCTGGGGAAGAAAGATCTGTCACACAGAGCTGCTGTCATCTATCTGCACCAACAGTTTAGGTCTGAGTTGTCGGGAAGAGTTTCCCATGAGATACAGTAGCTGAGAAATGCCAAAAATCTGTTGGTAGGCCCTGCTGTTCAGAGGTTGCAGTCTTCTATGCCAGTAGCCCTTTCTGAGCTTGGCAACATAGACAGAGGTTCCCTGCCACACCCCTAATCCTAACCCTAACCCTAATCCTAACTCTATCCCCCAATGTAGAGGGCTCCCTGCTCTCTATCTGACCTTATCTGGAGAATGTCTGTAGGCCAGGATGCTTGACTTATTATCTATAGTGTGACCCTTGACACAGTCTCCTACAGAAGCTTTTCCCCCTGCTGCCCATATGGTAATTGGATATGTACTAGGAGCCTTATGATAGAAAAGTGCTGTTTAATGCAAATTAGGTGATGCACTAGCCTCTGTAGCTGTCCTTTATTTCCCCCCTCACTCTGGAAAAGAGTTAAGCCATCACATTGAAGTCTATTCTGCCATATTCACAGACCTTACAGAGCTCTCTGTCACCACTTATGTCTCTTTGTATTTGAGGACTGGTGACCAATGGACCATGAGGGAAAAGGGGACCCCACAAAAATTCATTTGACTGAACCCTAATGTTTCATCCCAAGATCAGTTTCACAGATGTCACAATCATCTGAATTTGTTTTATTAAGTTTGACTTCATGTATGAATAATTTATAAGAGTCTCAAAATTGTAACTCTGATAAGGTATATAACAATAGATTAAGGAAATTATATGATTAAATTGATAGTTTAAAAGTCTGGAAAATAAAAGACATCTTACAGTCTTCTTTTGATACTAACATATAGGACACAGTCTGAAAGAAAAATAAGTCATGTGAATAGCAACTGAGGAAACTCTGCCTACTTAATACAGTTTGGGTGGGGAGATGGCTCTGTGGAACGTAGTTATTGTACCAACAGAAGGACCTGAGTCTAAGTCCCCAACACTCATGCAAAAGTTAGGGATGTAGTACACATCTATAATTCCATTGTTGTGGTACAGACCCAGGCAGATTCAGGAGTCTCAATGATCAACCACCCTGACCTACATAGAGAGCTTCAGAAAAAGATGCCTGATGTCAAGTTCTGATGTAGTGGAATTATTTGTTACATTTTAAATAATTGTCCCGCCTATGGGTTTAATAAAAGCTTATTGGCCAAAAGGCAGACAGGAAGTATGAGTGGAGCTACCAGGCTAAGAAAACTGTGAGTATAGGAAGGACAGACACAGATACCAGACATAGAGCCGACGGAGAGATGAGACAGATGCCAGAGTCTCTGGAGCTGCCAAGAGATGCAGAAGAAATGCTGCTCTAAGAAAAGGTATTGAAAAAAAAAAGAAAACAACAGAAAAGAAAAGGTACTGAGCCACATGACTAAACAAGATGGGTTGAGTTGAGATAAAGGAGTTAGCAAGCTATATGCCTGGGCCCTAGGTCAATCAGTGTAAAAATAATACAGGCGTCTGTGTGGATCTGTGGGTCTGAACCTTGAGGCCAGGCCGGAAAGGCTGGCCAGAAACATAATACAACATTCTGATCTATAAATATTCTCCACAAAGGTAAGTAAACACACACACACACACACACACACACACACACACACACGTGCACACACATACAAACATGCATGCACACGTGTGCACGCATGCTATAACCCAGCCATAAAGGTAAGAAGATGAATGGCTTAGTTCATTCAAAGCCTTGTGCAAAGGATTTAAGCATCTGACCATTTCACCAAATCTTGAGTCCAACAGTGGTGTTGCAGCTTTATCCACTGGAAGGATGATATCAACTCGGAGTCTGGAAGACACAGGAAAGATCAGTTAGTGACTAACAATCAGGAAACAGAGCATCACCCAGCAATTCCTCTAACAGATACCCAGCCAATCAACTCCTTTCACAGTAAGCACCAGTCTCCACATCCTTTGGTTCTGCTAGGAAAATCAGTTACTAAATTGAGTATTTGCTAAAACCAAAAATCAGAAATAATATTTTCTAATGCTTGGTTTCTAATAAATAACCATGAATAAAATATCTCATGTCAATGATTCTGTTTTCTTTTCTTTTGATTATGACAGAGGAAGTGAAAACAAGTCCAGAATCTTTCTTTTATTTATGTAAATATCAAATATTACACACAGGTCTGAGGCATGTAGCTTCATGTAACTCCATGAAGAAAGCAAGCTACTTAAATAAATCTCATACTTTTTACAACTACAATTTCTGACCTAATACACTTCTGCTACAGACAATTCCAGGACTTGCCCTGAATAGGGATGAGAGGATCTTCCTTGTTAGGAAAAAGGTAAAAATTCTTTTTAAAATATTCCTGGAGGCTGGAGATATGACTCAATCATTAAGAGCACTTGTCATTTAGGCAGAGGACCTAAGTTTGGTTCCCAGCACCCACATGGTGGCTCACAGAGATCTATGACTTCAGTAAGACCCAGTATATTCTGATCTCTGTAGGCACCAGACACGCATGTGATGCAAATTCATACATACAAGCAAAACTCTTCTACACATAAAATAAAATGAGTAAATCTAAGAAGAATAAAGACTTTCTACACTGCTGGGTCACAGTGTGAAACACAATTCCTCTTGATTTGTGACTATAATAGACATATGACCTTATGTTACTAAAAGCTATTGCCTTCCAAGTAAGCCTAGAACATATTCTTTACAACTGGTTATTTTTCTTTTAACTACGCTCATTGAAATATGGCAAACAGGTTATGTAGCTGAGGAAAAGGCCACATTGAAGACAAATGAATCAAGTGGAAAATGTTGGATGGTACTAGAAAAGCAAGACTTTAACAGATTTTCTGGAGTGGACACTTTCCCCCAATGTTCTTAGAATAAAGAGAAGGAGATGATGAGTACCTTGGAGGATCCCAAGTCTTTATGTAAACATGAGATATTAGATAGTGTCCTCAAGAAGATCATGAATTCATTATTCTGTGAGTTTTAAAAAATGAGAATGGTACCAGGTTACATAGTAGGTATCCATCTTAAATTAGCTAAAACAGCATTTTTATCACCAGGATGCTGATTGCTCAGAAAACCCCAAATGAGGAATGAGACAAAGCCCCACAACAGCCTGCAACTCTGGGACTCAAAACACCACAGTAGCTCTCCCAGTTCTTCCAAACCTTTCTACAAATTGACTGGACCTCTGTTACTTCCCCATCAAAGACCAGTAACTTCTTTCCAAAATCACCTGGCATGCATTCTTGGATCAGTTTTGGTTTGGAAAAAAAGAGAACCAGCCAAATCCCTTCCAGAATCATGAGCTAGACAGAAATCAAATCTGTGGGAGAAGTGGAATGGGTGTTGATCTTGTACATTGTATCTGTTCCTTATCATGTATTTCCCTCCAAGGTCCAGCAAGTATCCAGCTGCCACTCTGCCCTATAAGCCTCTGCACTTAGTTGCAAATTCAACTTCAGACAGATTTGTATGAAGGACCTTGTGGACTTGCAGATCTAGGTTATTTAAAAAAAAAAAAAAAAAAAAAAGATGATATCCTAAAATTTACAGGCAAATGGATGGATTTGGACAATATCCTCCTGAGCAAGGTATCACAAACCCAGAAAGTTAAGCAGGAGATGTACTCACTCATTAGTGGACTTTAAACAAAAAGCAAAGCATGTCCAGGCTACAAACCATAACCACTGAACAGCATGGGATCTGAAGCACCTTGGACCACCTTGGAGCCCATTCCCTACAGAGGAACACCTGACCCAGTCTTGATGTTGGGATGAGGAAAACGGATCTACCTGAAATGGATGCTGAACTAAGCCACCTTGGGACCTTGGGACCTCCTGTCCTTGCTGGAGAAAAGAATGAGTGACTGGGAGGGGTGGGAGGGGTGGTGGTGGAGATAGTCTGAACAAGCAGATACATGGATGAAAAATATGACTTTATTCATTAAAAAAAAGATGGCTTTGCACCACCAAACCTGATTGCCTGAGTTCAGTCCCCAGAATCCACATGGTAGAAAGAGAAAGCAAACAGCAATTTCTCTCCTGACCTCCAAATAAGTAAATAAATAAATAATGCAATTTTTAAGTTAAAAAGAACAGAATGTAGGATGTGTTGCCACAGTGTTGATTGCTACAGGTATTTCATCTTCCCAACCCTTCAAGGAGACTCAAAGGCAAAAATCTCCAGGCAAAATGACAAAGCAATGTTAAGAAATGCGTTGGCAAAGCACATCCCCCAAGTGGTGATTAGAGACTCAAGACTGTAACAATCACTGAAGGACAATTGGATTATTTGATAAATAAATAAAAACATAGGAAATAAAAGTTTCTGGCAGAATTTCAACATGAAATTTTAATGAGCTTTAGAATGCAGTGCTCTTTCTAATGTGTAAATATGCACACAGCAACATGAAGAGTGGACCTAAATTTTTCATTCTTAATTGGGAACCAGTTTTTATCACTCTCAATTTAGATTGTTAGCTAATAAACAATTTTCACAAAAGCACAGTAAATAAGCATATGATTAAGCCAACATCCTAAAAATAACAAAATAATAAAAAATGTAAAGTTTGAATTTACTTTTATAGGTTTCTGCTCAAAAACTTCCAAGCCTATTAATTAAAAGAAAACTGAGATATCCATATAAATATATTCATTATTGCTAATAATGAATTCATGTTTATGAGTACCAAATCTGTATGCAATTCATAGCTCAAGTTTTCTTAATTAAAAACTTGAAAATTTAAAAAGTATGCAATGAAGCATTGTCACCATTTTAGAAGGTGCCTTCGGAAAGACATCAGAGATCAATTAATTAATTATAGAATATTAAAGCATTCACTTAACTAGTAAAATTGAGACAAACGTGAAACTATGCCAACCAAACTGAAATTTTATTCAGGAAACAAAAGTAAGTTAACAAAGTTAGAAGGTAATATTTTATAAAATTTTTGACTATTGAAATCTATAACATAGCATCTAAAAGTAATGGTATAAGACTGAAATTTTATTTTGCAAGTATTAAAACACAAGGCTAGCTTTTCATGGGTTCATTTAAAAGAAATAAAACAGAAATCATAGTGTCTAGAAAAATGGCATGCACAGCTCCATCAACATGTTACACTCAACTCCAGTCCACCAAGCTGGTTCCCTTCAACTCTTATTCTCCTATGTGACTGTTCCTGGGAAGTCTATTTCTATTTACCCCAACAGAGAAGTCAACACAATAAAGAAATGGATATATATCCATTTTACTTTAGTGAATGAATATGTTTATTGGGCTCATTTACAAGAAGAACAGATGTGCCAAAAATGAAATGCATCGTCAAAAGGTCCCACTTCTACATGCTGGATGGTTTACAGGAAAGATGCATAAATGGAGGTCTTCCTTCATTTATTCTCCTCTTCATGTCCACTCTAGTGTCTCTGAAGACAACATGCAGGAGAAAAGGGATGATGGGAATCGCACTAGTGAGGGTCTCACGACTCTCCCCATATTCTCACAAGGTAATAAATGTAGGTAAGGTTGATCTTGTGATAGTCTCATGAATGTAGGTGAGCAGAGCTGCTCTTGCTATTGTCTGCCAGCACCCACAGTGTACCCAGACAGTGTTCTACAATGCAAGTCAATAGCTATACTATACACTATATAAATTTGTATTTCAAAAATGGTAATTCTACATCTGTCCTTTGCTTGTTGGATTTTGGAAATGTGTAATTTTTAAAATTTTTTTGTGGTTTTGTTTAACTAAAACATGGACCATGAATAACATGGAAGATGCTATCGTGGGCATCCATTTCTTAAATGGAAATTTCAGTAAACTGATACAGATTATTGCAGTCATATTTCCAATCAATGCAATTGGTTGTTACTGAGCTAGAACTTATAAGTAAAGTTCAATCTTTACCTTTCTTCAATGAAGAATGAGCTTAGGTGATAAAAGGTCCAGCCTCAAAAGCCTCCTTGTATGGCCTTCCCCAGAAGCTGGAAATCCAGTACAGGATTCTAAGACCCTGAGGAATTGAGGATATTTAACAGGGGATGAGCTCAATGCTCAAGAACTACACCAGAGGAGCCCACTGCAAATTTGTGCTCACCCTATGAACAAAAAAGAACAAAATGAGTTCTGAGATGAGAGACTTCATTTATGAAGGACTGTTATGGTGTAGATCTGAAAAGTCCCCCACAGGCTTGTGTGTTACAGGCTTCATCCATAATGTTATTTTGAGATATGAAAGCTTTGGGGGTGAAGGTTAGCTTGAAGCAGATGACTAGCAATGGGCCTGTTCCCTCCATCCCATTTTGCTTCCTGGTCACCTTTGACCTCACAGCTATAATGTTCTATGTCAGCTGAACACAAGAGAGACAGCTACTGATGAACTGACACCTCTGAAATTATGAGACAAAACAATCCCTTTCAATTGTCTCCTATGTTTGTTGCAGCAACAAAATCTAAGAAACAGAAGCATGAATTGTTCTGCCCAGCTTTTACAAGTGTGCTGGAGGTAAACCATGGACCCTCACATTCACATAGTAAGTATTTTACTAAGTTATCTTGTGAGCTATAAAGCATCTTTCAAATATACCATTGGGGAAATGAAATGGTAAGCTCCTCGAAGATGAAATATCTTGAATATAAAAATATGTTAATGATATGTCTTAATGATAATAATAAGAAAAAAATATAACATGAAAGACCTGAACATACTCTATAAACACACATTCAGAATTGGTAGTTATCATGTGAGAACTGGCCCAGGCTAATTAATTATCCTCCATGAAGTGTAAGTTAGGGACACTGTGAGGTATGTCTTCCACTGGCACGAGGCTAGAGTCAAGAGCTGGCAATACTGACAGCTAGGAACTGGCAGAAACCAGATTTCCAAATATTGATGATGAGAATAAGACAAACTAAATGGCTTGCTGACTTATTCAATACCAAGTTACAATTACACTCATTTTAAGTAGCAAATTCACTCTGTACACTTACTGGAGGTAAGTTAAAGCACTGTCTTAGTGCAAACACTTCTACACAGATGTACTTACCAGCCTTGGTCTTAATGGACAATAACAACAACAAAACCTAAAAACGTATCTCTCACAAAGGGGATGACTGCATAAAAGTTTGTGTTTTGTTTTTTGTCCACTCATTTTGATACACCTTGGCAGTGGGAGGAATGTGGGTGATCATGAATAAACATGGTTACTGAAGTGACGTGGGAAAACACATGCATATTATGCTAAGTCAAAGAGGTAAGAATCATTTACAAGGATTATGCAAGTGATTATATAAGAGTTCTGTTTGTGTGACATTCTAGAGGACGCAAAATGAACCCCTAAGTAGTAGAAATGAGATTAGTAATTGTCTGGGGTGAGTAGAGATGATAGACACTTGCATCAAAAGGGTATGAGAGAAATAAACTCCCTAATATGAGTTGACTTGGTGGAAATACAATCATTGAACTTAACTACCTAAACTGCATGGAAAATAAGCTTCAGCTAAAGAATAGTAATAATTATTGGGATATGGAACAATACTCTCTGATGAGTAGATCTTCAAACAGACTCTTCTAACATTGTGCTATGGAATATTTTATGGATGGACTGAGCCTGTTAGTAAACACTCACATATTTGTCCAATAAAATGCTAACATTACATGTAACTCAAACTTTGTCAGGAAGAAACTGTTGCGTGAAATTGTTATCAGTTAAACAGTAAGGTCTTATTGCAGGACCTGGTCAAAGCCCTATTGTTGCACGATCTCAGATTGTATGGAATGAGACTCAGAGCCAAATATAGGGGGAAGGATGAAATACCAGAGAGAGGAAGCACCACAGTCAATTCTCACCCAGTTACCTTGCAGCTTCCTCAGCCTCACTCCTGGTCGCTTCTGCTTGCTGTTTCTGCCTCTGCTGGGTTCCTAAGAGGCCTTATATATCCTTCTCCTCAGCTGTATCCCATCCAGGTTAGGATTAAAGGTGTGAACTACTCTATTTCTTAGCTAACCTTGAACTCACAGAAACAGAGGAAGTTCTGTCTCTGGCATTTTAGGATTAAGGGTGTAGGTCACCACTTTTAGCTTTCCCTGTGCTGGGATTAAAGGTGTATGTTATTGAATCTCAGGTGTTTGTCTTTGTAATCAAGGATCAAGAAATTCCTGAGCTGTCTGCCTAGGATTTGACTGTGTGCTATCGCCCCCATATTTCAGGTTTTATTAAATAGGTAATACATCACCATATCCTATGGCATAGACATCTCCTAATTTAGCATTTAAGGAACCCTAAGCAATTTATTTATAGTTAAAGAAAAAGCAAGGCTTTCCTTGTTCTCCAACTATAAAAGCTAATTTCACATCAAAACACATTCTGTAAACTGGGATGATCTTTGCTATGGGTGGTGAATTGATTATATAAGCCACAGTTAGCTCACAGACATGTTTCACATAAGCCACTGTCAATTTTGGGCTACATAATGTTTAATATTTTTTTAAAATTGCTTTCTAGCATTTAAAGTTAGAGAGAAATCTATAATATTTTGGGAAGAAATTCACATTTTTTAATTTCCTAAATAATTTGAACATCTAGCATACAGAGTGTCTTTACTATCTGGCCCTCCCCATACCACCATAGTCCCTGGTACTTCCTATAGTCCATAACTACACTGACACCAGGCATGTCAAATTATCATTCTTATTTTAACATAGAAGAAGTTGACAGTTCTTGATTGGTGGGCAAGCAATATGCCTGAGCCCTAGGCCAGATCAGCATGAAACAAATATAAGCTTTTGTGTGTTTCTTTGAGGCCAAGCAGCAGTGGGGCTGCAAGTGGGTCTGAACTTCAAGGCTAGGCCTGAAAGGCCAGGCCAGAAACTTACTACAACAGGGCCTTGGAAGCAAATAATTAGGAGGGTAAATATATAGATATATATATGATAATATGGTATATATAACCAAGTACTAGATTTTTTAAATAGTTTTATGTACAAATATAACTTGATTTTATTTTTGGGAGAAAGCTCATTGCTAACTTAAAGCTTTAGAAGTTCACTGAATTATGTTTTAAAGATCAGCTTTAGGTGAGTAATGCAGCCCAGCACTGTAGACATTTCTACATGTTTATACCACCAAAGTCATAACAAAAAGTATTACTATTAGAAAAATGACTCTTTGAAATAATAATTACATGATGGTGGTAACATTAATGTGTATGCAATGCCTACAGAGGCACAAAGAAGATATCAGAACCCCTGGAGCTGGAACAGGCAGTTATGAGCCACCATATGAGTACTGGGAACTGAATTCAGGTCTCTGCTAGATCAGAAAGCACTCCTAACTGCTGAGCCATCTCTCCAGCCCCTGAATTATTATAATGTCATCTCAAAACATAGCAACTGAATCTAAAATCCTGCCATCATATTATCACATATGAGCTAAAACAGATGTCTAAAAGGCATTATCATCAGATACCATTGCCTTACATTGTATGTGTTATGTATAAATTACTTCAGAATGGATACACAACCAAAGGAAGAATTTCAGCTTAGATCATGATGAGAAAATTTTATAGGCTTGAAAAAGATGCCAACATATAACTGACCCTATATGTATACTGGGAACCAGCCCTCAAAACACCATAGATGCAGAGTTGCCAGATATGCAAGCATTTGAATAAAATGGTACTGTGTGTCTATGAGAATCTCAATATACTTCATGCTTGAACAATTTGCAGTACCTAATGAAATATACACTTGAAACAAATAATTGCTATAAAACATTATTAAGGGAATAAAGACAAGAAAACAGGTCTGCAGGTACTCAGTATACATAAAATGGTTTCAAAATACTGGCAATGCACAGTCGGTTAATTGATTCCAAGTGTGAGAAACCCATAGATATGGAAGGCAGCTGAATTAATCTGCTAGCCCCTCTTCAAACCCAACAAAACTCCATGAGGAGTTCTTCCAACTATAAATTTCAAACTGTAAAGATTAAAGAAAACTTTCTCGTCAGACAACTAGAAATGTTTTATTGAAAATTATATTGAATATAGTTCATTTTTTCAGTTTTGTTATTTACTGAATATACATGTATAGATATATATGCATGTATACATATATAATCAATTCTGAGATGGCAATGTCTCTAAGATGAAGTGTCTCAGTTGTGACTGTGTTTCTCTAGGTCAACTGCTTGGCAAACAGTGCAGGAAACAATATATGATAAGACATATACAATTTATCTTTGTGTGTTTCTCAAGAAAGTTAAATGCATAGTTAGAGTACCCAAGCTTGTCAAAAGGACAAAACAGAGCTAGTTACCTGAGGGAAGAAGTGGGAGGAGAGGGAAATGAAAGAGGGAGAGAATAAATGTGGTCCCAGAACAGCAGAGCACTGGAACAGTTGAGAAGAGAGATGTTACTTTAGAAAGAGCAGAGGGAGCAATACAGAAAGAGTCATAGGCCTGACTGGCTGGTAGATACTTGCTTAGCATGCAGGAATCCCTGGGTTCAGTCCCCAGCCCTGCATAAAAGTAGATGATGTAACTCAAGCTTATAGTGCCGGCAATCAGGAGGTAGAGACAGGACGATCAGAAATTCGAGGCTTGACCTACATAGAACCCTGCCTTTATAAATGCATACATACATACACACATACATACATGCCTACATATGTAACATTTAAAATCAGGTAATCAGTCTTACATTTGCAACGACAGAGTCAGGATATGCTCTCATATGTAACACAATTACAATAGGTAGCATTTTCATGTTCTATCACACAGTGAATAGACTTTGTATACTCCTAGTCAAACACAGAGTTTTAAAGTGCAGCAAGAAAATCTATTCTTTGTTACAATTTTATGTGTTTATCGTGTGTGTGTGTGTGTGTGTGTGTGTGTGTGTGTGTGTGTGTGTGTGTGTATGCATGTGCCAGACCCTATGTATGGAGGTCAGAAGACAGTTTGAGGCAGTCAGTTGTCTCCTTTTCAGGCTTGGTGGCCAGGACCTTCACCCACCGAGCCATCGGGCCAAATGTGTGCTCTGATGATGTGCTTCAGTTTGTGAAACGTTACTTGTTCTGTCTCCTCTTGTATCTCTTTCTCCTGAGCCTCTTGATACACAGGTTTGAGGGACCCATCATCCTTCCTGCATCTTTGGGGGAAAGGGGAGTTCTTATCTCTACACCTGCCTTGGGGGGTTGTTTGTTTGGAGCAACAACAGGTCCCACAAAGAATCGATTCTACTTCTTCGGATTTTAGCTCAAAAAAATCTCAAAGCGTAAAACCAAAGCTTTCCTATGCACGCTCCAGTGCTTCGTCTTGGTTCATTCGCATAGCATTCTACAGCAGTGGAGCAGCAGGGACCCACCCAGCAGAGGCTACAGCCTGCTGCCACAGTCACATCTCACAGTTCATGAAACTGGAGGACTGATATTGCCTTACACATCACTTCCAGTTGTGAGATTATTAAACACAGCATTGAACTGTTTGAAATGAAAATGTGGCTCTTTAGAACCACACGTAGGTCTTTTTTTCTCCACAAGGAGAAGAGATTCATAAAACAGAACAGGGATGAACATCTCCTGTGGAGACACTAACTGGGTTTTATTGCTAGCCTCAGAGAAAACATTTCCCATTTAAATACTAACTATGACACATAGCAGGAAAAACTCTATGGAAATATGAAAGTTTGCAAATACTGCTGAAGATCAAATATGAAAATCTATATTTCTAAAAATTTTCCAACTCAGACTTACTCACTCTGTGTGTATGGTATCTGTGGATAACACAGTGTGGGTCTTTCTAACCTACCTAACTTTATAGGGATAAGAAAGCTACTTACACAGAGCTTGGAACAATCAATCTCTGGACAAAGACAATTAGAGATCTTTGGATTACAGAATTTCAGATTGTGAATGGGGAGGGCAGGGGCTGGAAAGACAGATCAGCAGTTAAGAGTACCATCTGCTCTCACAGAGGACCTCAGTTCAGTTCTCATATGTGTGTTGAGTGGCTCACAATGGCCTGTAACATCAGGTACAGATGAGCTAGCACCCCCTCCTGGCCTCTTTTAAACAATGCACACACACAAACACACACACAAACACACACACAAACACTTAAAAGAGGAAAATATCATAAAATAAGAGAGAGAGGAGAGAGTCCATGAGTAAAGGGATTAGGATCATGAGGAGGAGACCCACAGAGACAGCCGACCTGAGCTATTGGGAGCTCACTGACTCAGAAACAGCCAACGAGGAGCCTTCAGAGAAAGTATCTAAACCTCCAAAGGCAGAACTGTCAAACGGCATGGGCAGTTTGTGGAGCCTCTTGCAGTCGGATCAGACTATGTTCCTGGTGCATGAACTGGCATCTTGGAGCCCATTCCCTACAGAGAAACACCTAATCCAGCCTTAATACTGGGATGAGGTATTCGGACATACCTCAAGTGGATATGCCAGACTGAACTGGCCCTCCTTGGGACTCCTTGCCTTCCTTGGGGAATAGATGGGTGGAATGGGGTGTGAGGAGGCTGAGGGAGGACTGGGGGGGGGATTGGGAGGAGGGAAGGGAGACAGAGCAGTGGTATATATGGGCAAAAAAAACTCTTTAAATAAATAAAAAAATGAAAAAAATAATTCTAAATACAGTACAATAATACTACCATTAAAATAAGAAAGCAGGGTGAAGATATTTCAAATAAGATCTAAAGAGAATTTATTGCCTCTAAATATTTTGAAGGAACAAAGGTGCATAAGAAGCGAAGTGACAAAAAAGGAAATTTAAAGAGCTTTACAAGACAGGGAGAGAAGGTTCACATTTAAGAATTTATACTGCTGTTGGGGAGGACCTGAGTTCAGTTCCCAGGACCCATGTGGAGCAGTTCAAATTGTCCATAACTCCAGCTTCATGAGATCCAGTTTCCTTTTCTGGCCTCTTCAGGCACTGCACTCTTGTGTATACACACAGCGAGACACACACAGTCACACAGGCGCACACACACTCACAAACACACACATATGTACATTTAAAAAGTAAATAATCCTTAAAGAGCTTCTTTTTAGCAAAGACTGGAGGAGCATGAAGAGAGGAGTTATAGAGTGCAATTCTCTAATAAAGGAGGGCATGGAAATGATGGGTACTATAGAAGCAGTGAAAATAGTATGAAAAAGTTCAAGAACACTCTTGAAATTTACAGAATAGATGAGGTAGCTATTTGGAGCAAACATTCCACAACAGAAAATATTAAGAAACTATCTTTGGTGTTTAAAATAGGTATGAGCCTCATACACTCATGTATTTGAATGCTTGTCCCATAAGGAGTGGCACTATTAGGAGGTGTGGCCTTGTTGAAGTAGGTGTGGCCTTGTGTCGCTGTGGGGGCGGGCTTTCAGGCCTCCTTATGCTCAAGCTACTGCCAATCTTCTTCTGTTCCCTGTGGATCTGAAAGTAGAACTCTGCAGCACCATGTCTGTCTGCGTGTCACCATGCCTCTGCCATGACAGTAATGGACTGAACCTTTAAAACTGTAAACCAGTCTCAATTAAATGTTTTCCTTTATAAGAGTTGCCAAGGTTGCAATGTCTCTTCACAGTAATAGAAAATCTAGATAAGAAACCATCTTAAATGCTTAACTACAGAATGTTGCATTATTCTAGGTCAAAGATAATCAACATTGGCTGCAGCTGGGCAGATGGAAGGTGAGCTGGTAGTGGTCCCCTGGCGCCTATGCATGCCTAGGCCCTGTAGAGAGCCTGACCGAGTCTCGGCACCAATTGTTGTAAAGGCACACAGGAAAAAACCACACTACCAATGAAGGTTCCCACCCAGGTACAGGGAGGAAAAGAAGAGAAGAGAGTGACCCCCTTATGGCATTCCCTTAAGAGGGAGCAGGTGAACACAGGTTTACAGAGCCACCACTAAAATATAAATATGAATGAAAGGGGGATGCTCAGGCAACATGCAGGGAGGAAGGGGTGTGCATTTACCTAGTAGCTACCATGTTCCAGAAATCCTTATAATCTGTTCATTATGAAACTCCACATGTACAACATGGGTGGAGGAGAAGAAGAAACACATCTAAGATTAGTGAAATGAAAGGGAAGATGGCAGAGAATGTTTCAGAAATGTAGAGCAATGCACCAAAAAAAAATCGCTTGTGGAGTTAAGGATGGTTGGTGCAGATAGTCAGGAGACACAGACAGGCTTACTATTTAGATATTCTGAACTGCCCAACTTGTAAACCTGTGTGCATAGTTTATTATTGAAAAAAACACATTCATGTTTCCTAAGTAAAACATGTTCATAGTTTATATTTATTTTCTAATCATACAAAATTACACAAAGGCAAACATGTTATAGTCAGAGACCTCAGCCTTCCTAATGCTGCAACCCTTTAATGCAGTTCCTCATGTTGTGGTGACCCCTAATTATAAAATTATTTTTGTTGCTATTTCATAACTAATTTTGCCACTGTTATAAATTGCAATGTAAATGCCTGATATGCAGGCTATCTGGTAAATGACCCCAAAAGGAAGTTGTGGCCCACAGGTTGAGAACTGCTACTGCAGAAATACCTAGCAAGTTTTTGATATTTAGCTTTAACTAGTCAGTGTTCACGCTACTGTTTCAACAGAGTGTTAAATCAAACTGTCCCTGTGGCCTCAGATTTCTGACTAGAGCTTCAGCTGTGAAAGCAGCATCACATGACACATATTTCCCAGAGGTCTTTCAAATGGTTTGCTATAGAATGATTTAAGAGCTTTCATTTAAGAAAATAGAAATTTTAGAAGCAGTTGATAAAATACCATCAAGGCTTTTAAAAAGTTTTCAGGCCATCAAAATAACTCTTAACTTTGAAGGTACACAGAAATATTCCTTCCACTAAAATCACGCCATTAAGAACATTACAAGGGGAAACTGTTCATGAAGAGTAACGTTAAAAGGCTTGTCTTTGGAGTCTGCACCACCAGTTTGACACATAACAGACAAATTGCCTGCAAAATAATTTCCACTGTGACTCCATTTTAATTAGTGGCAACGCAGAAGTCAAGTGATTCCTTGTGAAACTATGAAGAAGTAAATTACATCACTGTGGATCACAATGCCACTATATGGCACGGTGATAATGTCTCATACATCAGCCATGACAGCCCATTTCCATCCACTGTTATGGAAAGGTGTGGGTGATAGAAAGTCATTGCATTTTCTGAGTTAATGTCACGTTCTAGAACCAACCTGTCTCTTGCTCTGTCAATTTCCCTCCCAAATGAAACAAATAAGGCTGCCACTGGCTTGCACAGATAACAGCTTCCATGCTGGCCCACAAACTCGTCACTGGCACGTTCATCAGAACAGCCCCAACAAGCAGAAAGCATATTTGGAATGCAATCAGTTCCCCTTAACTGCTATGTGTCTCTGTCTTCTGGAAAGAACTACATAGTGTCTTGCCTTGAATGGCTCTTTCAAAGCAACAGTCTCCATAGGCTGTGCAGATAATAATGAAACCCAGTTCATGGGGAAGCATAAGAGTAAAGGCCCAGTTTTAGCACCTATTACAATGTCTAATACCTATTTTGAGCACTTAGCACAATGTGAAACACCTAGTGATAGCATTTAGCACAATATCTGGCACCTCGTTTGAGCAGTTAGTAAAATGTCCAGCACCTAGAGTTAGCACTTAGCCTGATGTTCAGTAAACAATATAAGAACTTAGCACAATGTCTAATATCTTGTTTGAGTACTTATCACAATATTACGTTATTAGGGAGAATATTATGTTAGCGCTTGCCACAATGTCCAGCACCTAATGTTAGTAGCTAATACAATGGCTAGTTCCTAATGCAAGCATTTAGTACAATGTCTGGTACCTAATCCTAGCATTCACTACAGTGCCTAGTACTGGGTTTATATTGAGAGGTCTCTGATCCACTTGGACTTGAGTTTTGTGAAGGGTGATAGATATGCATCTATTTGAATTCTTCTACATACCACTATCCAGTTATGCCAGCATCATTTGTTGAAAATGCTATCTTTTTTCCATAGTATATTTTTAGCCTCTTTGTCAAAAGTCAGGTGTTAATAAGTATATGGATTAATTAATAGGTGTGCCAGGGTCTTCAATTCAATTCCATTGATCCACAATTTTTATGCCAGTACCAAGCTGTTTTTATTACTGTAGCTCTATAGTATAGCTTGAAGTCAGGGATGGTGATGCCTCCTGAAGTTTTATTACTGAACAGAGTTGGTTTTTTGCTTTGATTTTTGTTTTTTGCAATCCTGGGTTATTTTTTCCATTTGAAGTTGAGTATTATTTTTTTCAAGGTCTGTGAAAAATTGGAAACACTCACTTGTGAAAAGCAGTTGTCTAACCTATAACGGTCTTATTATCCTAGTAGTCTGGAATACTAGAACAAAAGAAGAACACAGGAACCTTCATCCTACAAGGATGGGTGTTCCACAAAGAGACTTAGGAAAACAAGAACCTGAAAGACAAAAGATAAAATAGGTGAGGAAGTACCTTTATTCAATAGCTACCTGAGCCTCTTCTATGTCTTCTGTATGCAACAGTTAGTAGACAACCCTTAAAGGGCATGAGGTCTTGCGCAGAGGAGATGGCTCAGTGATAAAGAATGTGCTGCTCTTCCAGAGGACCTGAGTTCAGTTCCCAGCACTTTGGCCAAGCAGCTTGCGACTGCTTGTAACTCCATTTCCAGGAGATCTGATAACCTCTTCTAATCTCTGCAGGTACCTACACATAAATGGCATGTACACATACACATACACACACACACACACACACACACACACACACACACACACACACACGGCACAAATAACATAAAAATAAAGAAAACATAGGATCCAGTAGTTTTGTCTTTGGTAGAATTGATTCCACCAAATCCAAACCACCTGTGGTACTCAGCATAATGAGGGTAACCAGCAAAGGTCCCACTGGGGTCTCAACAAATGCATCCATAAACAGAAATTAAGAACAGGAAGATATAATCACCTCTTCTACCAATTACCATATTTTATCTTAGTGTCAAATTCTTCAATGAATTCAAGTATGACAGGGATGAGGCACACAATTATATCACTTCATGATTTTGATAGAATGACAAGAAAAACTTCACCTTTATAGAGGATAAAAATGAAGCTAAAACAAGCAGACATGAGACTATAGATATTTCACCTAAATTAAACTGTTCACTCCTAGAGAAAACGGCAAGTGAGTAGAAGGAACTCAAGAAGCCAGGAAACACACAAGACTGAAGGACTCATAAAACTTCAGGCTCACTTGGGTCTTCTCTGGGGTTGTATGAACAGTGAGCAACTGCTGCAGGGGAGCTGCCTACAAGCCCTACAGAGGGCGATAGGGGGTCTGTGTCCCTGAGTACCACACTAGGATAGGCTTTGGATGTGCATCTCTGTTGAGTCAGCCACGTACCAGTGACTAACAGCAGTGAACTTTCTGTCTATCAGCTAGCCTTGACCCCCTTCTTAGAACTATTGTGGATACACTGTCTGAGATGAATAGAAGTTTATTCCCAAATCCCTGGGAAAATCATGCAATGAGCACGAACTTTAAGTCTCTTGAACCCCTCACTGAGTCCCCCTATGCTTCAAGCTCTCCATCAATACCAGATGCACAGCGGCACCTGCCCATATCTAGGAATCTGGTAGGCTGCATATGCCATACAAAAATGGCAGGACATACAGCACTGTATAATGCAACACAAACTCTTTCCAAGTCTCACTCAAGATTTATTTCATCAAAATTTCTCTTCCAGGAAGCAATCCATTAGATTGATAGTGCACTTCTAAAGTTCAAAGTCTTTTGTGAGCTATTTAACTAGATTAAAGATTTTTTTGAAATATAGAAAAATGAATTGCTTTAGGAACAAATGCAGTCTATCTATAATATTTAGAAAATAAATACACAATAATTCCTAAAACACTCACCACCGGAAAAACGATGTTTGTCTTTGCAGTGTATAAAGTAGCTAAGGCCATGATGAAATGGATATGACAAGAGTCACTGTGAGGTCATGCTTGAAATAAATTCTCATTTCTTCTCTCAAGATGTCAAGAATATAGTGGTTTCAGAAAGAACAAAGATGGAAAATGAGGAGATGCAGAGGAGGAAAGTCACACAGAGCGCGGACATCAGGTGCCTTACAGTGTATGCAGTAAAGTCACACAGAGGGAGGACATCACATGCCTTGCAGTGTATAAGTCCCAGAAATGCAAACTGTAATCGCATTAATGGAAAAGAAAATAGCTCATTAACATTATTCCTTAAGCCTTAAACATATGTACAACTCCAATTTACATCCTTAAAATCAAGCATGCAAATAATGCAGGTGAAGTGATCCAGAAGCAAAGCTGTGGACCAAATGTGGACACGGAAAGCTTAAAGAAGAAAATTGAGATCCAGTGAGAAAGTTTCCCTAGGTGCCTCCAGCTGAGGGCTTTGCCAGATTCTGAAGTCAAGGAAGCACAGGACTCCATGTTATAGGATATGTGAATATCTATTAAAATTAGTAAATTCAGAAAACAACACAGGGCTCTAGAATTTCTGATTTGGGAGTTTTGAGGTTTGGGAGAATGCTCTTGTCCATCTGTCCTTTCTCTGCCTGCATGCCTTCCTGTCTATCTGTCAATCACTAGGTCTGCTTGTCCCTTTTCTTGTTTGTTGTTTCCTTGTTTGCTTAAAAAAAATTTTCATCATGTCTCCTAAGTTACCTTTGAACTCACAATCCTTTTACCTTGTCTTCTGGGATAGCAGGTGTGCATTGCCTACCTGGATAGAACTTCTGTTTAATATGTCACAATCAATCTGTTCCTTGATACTAAGGTCAAGAGTTAAAGAATCTATTCATGCATTTCTAGAACTCAGGTGTCTGAACCAGATTACCTGGCTTCTACTAATAAAATCTTACAGTCTGACTGTCCTATAGATGGCAACTACCAATTCTAGAGCCTGTTTTAAATTGTCTGAGTATGCTAGAAAGCAAACAAAAGCAGGCACATTCTCCAGACCTGACAGTTAAAGCAGGGCCAGTACTTTCAGCCTGAGAGGAGCCATGTCTGTGCCATACTCATATTTAGTGGCTGCAATGCCAAAAGAAAACTAGACTCCTGCTGAACTAGAGAACCAGCGGTTAGGACATCAAGGTACCACAGCCACTCTATGATGAGGATGAAATACACAGATGGATGGGGACAGAGAGAACACTGAAATCTAGGCATACTCTCCACATCTCTGTTGGTCCCTGGAGAATGAACCAATAAGGAGATTCAAAGCAGCTCAAATGAAGTCTGAGAAACTGAACTACAGTGAGTGAGGGTGTGCGCAAGTCAGACATTGCAATAACCTGAGGTCTTCTGAAAAAGAAAAAGGCCTATAGAACATATCTCTGATAAACATATACAGGAAATATAAAAAGGTACAATTTAATAATTAAAAAGTTAAAAAAAAACCCTGTCCAAGCAAAATAAAGTGAAATGAATGTTTCTCAAAAGGAGATATGATGTCAGCCAGGAGATACAGAAAAAAGTGTGGGAGCATTTGTGTCAGCTCCGTGAAACGTGGAGCCATAACAATCTGCCTACAGACACCCACAGGAACAGCTAGAAGCCAGAAGATTGGCAGCACTTAATGTAGGGGGGAAAGTGGGGAATGAGAATGTTCATACTAGTAGTGGAATCTCAGTACAATGCAAACCTAGCATGCACTTATGCACACAAACCTGCACAGGTATACACTACACACACCACACAAATATGCATACACATGATGGTTATTCTGGATTGCTAGTTTGACCAGATACACACACTTAGAAAATCAGCAAAGCACTTCTGGGTGTGTCTATGAGGATGTTCTACAAATGACCACCATGCATGTAAGTGAGAGGATGAAACTGGGAAGACCTGCTCCAAAGATAGGTGGTATCTATCCAGTAGGCTGGGAGCCTAGATGCAATCAAAGGCAGAAGACAGAGAAACGTACCCAAGCCTGCCCTGTACCCTTTCTAAGCAGGTGCAGTTTGGACCTGCTGCCACGGCTATTACCCTAACCCTAACCCATGGCTATTACACTGCACTCTGGAATAGTCACTTCTGGATGCAACCTTGCATTGCTGACACCGAAGGGAACTCCCAGGCCTTTGGTCTCAGGGGGGACTGCATCACTGGCCCCATCCTTTTGGGCAGAGTAGCTGCTACTCACCCCAGATATCCAGCCTATAAATAACTATTGTGGGAGTACCCAGTCTTTCAAACCATTTAATAAAATTCTTCTTACAGTTACATATGTGCAAGCCCTTGCTCATATATCTATGGGTTCAGTGCCTCTGAAGAATCCTGGTGAGTATAAAGGCCTACATATGACACAACAATTTTAATTTTAGATGTTTCTCGGCTTAGTTTGTCCTTTATTTCTTTTTTTCAATTGTGACAGGGTCTTACTATGTAGCTGAAGTGGTTGTTCAAAAGAAAACCTTTCCCGTTCTACCCAAGAAATGCCAGGTTTACAGGTGTGTCTCATAACTGGTTCCAAATCTTCTCAGATATTTCCTTAAGGAAAAAGAAAAAGAAAAATATGCCAAAAGAAGCCTTGTTTTGTTTTGTTTTTTAAAGCAGGATCTCTCTGTGTGACAATCCTGGCTGCCTTCTGGAAATCACGTTATTGATCAGGCTGACCTAGATATTTTCTTAACAAGAATAAATTGAAAACTACTTTCAAAGAGTTAAAATCTGGCAAGGACCCAGGAGTGTGTTAATAATGAGGAGCCTGGGGTGCACTGGAATGCTGTGCAATAAGAAAAAGAAACTAGCATATTCTGAACACAATAGGTAAGTCTTGAAGCATGCTAGCCTCATACAAAAGCATAAACTCGGTGGCAAATCATAGAATTTATACAAATTTCCCAATAAGGCAAAAACAAGGTTAATGGAGAAAAAAAAAACATCAGAGGACTGATTTCTTTTCTTTTTTTTTTTTTTTTTTTTGAGAAGGAGAATGTGAAGCAAAAGATAATTTATGATAAAAGAGAAAGGGATATTCAAAGGAGGGCAGTAGCTACTCTTTGCATCTTTAACAAGTAGTATGAGTAGATAAAGCATCTATCAAAAGCCACTGACGAGTATGTTGATGTCTTTCTATGTGCTAGTGGAGATGACCAGAATCAAGCCTGGGAATTTACTTAGTGAAAGTGTACTGAAGTGTGTAGAAGGACATGCATTGATTTCTGGAGCTTACTTTAAAATTCATCAAAAGGTAAGTCAGAATGATGGACAGGTGGACAGATGGATAGATGGAAGATATATGATGAAATAAGTATAGAAAATGTTCATTGGTAGAACCTAGCCACTCAATAAATGTTCTTTCAATATTAAATCATTTCAAGCTGTCTGCATATGTAAACTCCAATCTAAAATATTGGAGAGAAGAAACAAATGACTCCAGGCTGTCTTCAATGGGATTTTTATGCTCCCAATACACAGACCTGACAATCTGCACATTTTAGTACCTGAGTTTGAATAATTTTAACATCATTGGATTTGTCTTCTAGGACTGGGTTTTTAAAATAATTCAGTAAGATTAGAGGGTGTTGATAGGTCTACTTGAAAAGTCCTCAGATTTGTGTATGTCTTGGAAAAGTATCAGCACTGGGGAGCTGGTACTAGGACAGTTTCAAGCTCTCTTCTTTGGAAAATATAGTAAGGATGTAATTTCCTTCCTGAGAAGTTGCTTAGGCTAAAGAAATGTGGGTGCAAGTCACTATTGCCCACTTCCAAAGAAAGCTTTATGAAGACCCAGCCATCCACCATAAAATTTAAACTGCTATACTTGGTAATAGTCCAATGATTTTTTAAAAAACTTTTTTTTTTTACTTATTCATTTGCCTTGGTGTTTACCTGGACCTGGGAACTGCCACGTGGGTGCTGTGAATTGAAACCAGATCCTCTGGAAGAGCAGTCAGTGTTGCGAACTGCTGAGCCATCTCTCCAGCCCCTAGTCCGATGATTTTAAAGACAATGTAATGTGGATTTCATAATACAAGGTGATATAGAAAACTCCACTGTGCAGAGCTGCATGTCACCAAGAGCCTCGCACAAGAAAGAGCAGTAATTGGTCTTCTTAACAGCAGAAAACAATGGCTGCTGGACCTTCCAGGAGAAGGGGTGAGCACTTCCGGCCTCGATCAATGTCTAGTTGCAGCAAGAGCACTAGAGTTCATGCTCCCTCCGCTCAAAAGATGAATCTCTCTCTATTGTCAGCAGTCTTCTGTGGTGACCTCTCCAAAGAACAGAAAAAAAATAACAAGGCTAAAAATTATCTCCACATATGATAGCTGCATAGATGTTTGTAAATGGTTAGCAAAATAAAAATCACAGCCTCCCTTCCCTTCAGGTTAGGTAATTCCTAAACTATAAAGCAATTTGCCATACTGGCCCGGAAGGGCAAGAATAGCAACGATTTTCCATTCTTCTTCCCCAAGGATTCTTTTGACACTTGATTAAATTCCACAGAATCTGCCTCGAATTCCTTAAACCTGACTTCATCAACCTTCACCAGACTCTTCTGTACCCTTGTAGATGCAAATGTATTGAGGCTACAGGGTCCTGAGAATAATTTGGAGTACTGGATTTGTTTAAGGGTGTGTGAGAGAGAATGTGTGTGTGTGTGTGTGTGTGTGTGTGTGTGTGTGTAATGTAATGTTTCTGTGTATACACACGTGCCTGTCTGCATTTGCAGGCGAGAGGTCCCTGAACTTGTTTTGTCAGAGACCACACCGAAAGCTATTTGGCTTAGTACCCAATGTATGACAGAATGCTTCCTCCTTCTCCTTATCACCCCAAATGATGTCATCCCAAATCCCAATTTCATGTTGCAAATTTGGTGCAATGATAATTAACCTTCTACATAAGAAGCGTTTCAAAACAGCAAAACAAACTCTAACGTCACCTTTTCAGCTGCCAAAACACATCTCTCAACACCAGAAATAAATAAATAAATAAAGAGGTTTAGGGTTGGGTTTAAGTCTCCTCCTTCGCTCCAAGTGCACTCTGTCAGATGAAATATATCCTCTGCCAAGACGTCTCAGAGGCCAAAGTCTCTTAGTGTTTATGTCATTATGAGAGTGTAAGGTGTCACTCAGAGCTGTTGTTATACCATACTAGTTACAATAAAAATCCCTGTAAAGTAGGCAATAATTACTTACAGAAGATATGCTGATTTGGTCACATTTTATATTTTATTCCCCATATCTCCAGTCCACAAACTCTTTTTAATTAAAAGTAATTCTTATTTTTTTTGTAGTTATAAACATCAGGATATATTCTAACTATGGCCAGAGCAAGTAATTTGCTCTTGGATTCACTCCCACAATAGGGTGAACTGGTTCATCCTATAAGTGACAGATTGGGGAGGGGAGATTGACATTTTTCACTAATAACTTTTGAGTAAGACTGAGCCATCTACTATAACATACGTCAGCTATTTTATTTAGAAGCCCACTATTGCACAGTTGATTTATGTACAAAGGAGCAACAAGGCAACTGGAGAGAAAGAAGCATGCTAAATTTAAATTCTGATGGTGCAACAGACTGTACATGGCCCATAAGCGCTAGACATGTAGAGTCCACAAACTCACTCCTCATTCTAAAATAAGTCACAAATAACCAGCTCAAAGGACAGAGAGCTGTACCCTTGAAATCTTAGTGTCATGGCCACCTAAATAAGATTTTAATCTCACGCCTCACTTGGGAGGCAGAAGAAGGGAGATTGCCAGGTTCAAGGCCAGCCTGGTCTACAGAGTAAACTCCAGGACAGCCAGGGCTACACAGAGGAGAGAGAGAGAGAGAGAGAGAGAGAGAGAGAGAGAGAGAGAGAGAGAGAGAGAGTAATGACAACACCTGTTGAAACATCAGTGTTGACAGGGGAACTCTTACAAGGCCTCACTACTAAATGAAGACCCATAGGCAATTAATGGCTACTGAGAAAGAATCAGTCTTCCACAGGGTAAGCCCCTAATAGGTTATCCAAGCTCAAGTGGTCACCCCTGAACGTGTATAGATATAAGCAATACTAATGACTCAATATGTTGACATGTGTCAACATATACATATAAACATGAAATATATATACAATTGTAACAATAATTAAAGAATAAAAGGCTAATAATTTGAGAGAGAGTTTGGGAGACATGGAGGATTTGAAATAAGGAAGAGGGTAATGTGGAAATGATTCTCAAAAAGAAAAATGAAATAAATGTTTTTAAAATGACAGAAATTGTATGTGTGAACCTGTAGACATTCAACAACTGTTGGCGTCTATGGTATATTCTCATTCCTTTTCACCTGGGCAGCACCGTGGGACTAGTTCTGACTGGAATGTGCCATGGATCAAAGTGTTGGCCACAACCTAGAAAAGGTAGGGATAAGAACTCAACTATCTCTGTTACTATAGTCCAGGAAGTCTTGTAGTTCTATGAAGAAACTACCTAGAGCAAGAGTCTCTTATCACTAGGTCCCTGGTGACCACCCTGAGGCAGTGAGGCATTTTCTCAGTTGATCAAATACTGAAATCCAGAAACTGTTCCGACTATCATCATAGCCATCCTAGTATGAAATCTTGGCCCAGGGGGCTGCTGTAATACAGAGAAAAAGCAAGGTCTATTTGTAAGTATACCAAGTCACCTGCCAAGATCAAAGGAAAAGCAACATAAAAATATGAAACTATTAAAGACTATGTGTCAGTCTAGTTTCTACCGCTGTGATAAAATACCATGACCAAATCATGAAGCAAAAGGGTATCTTTCATCTTACACTCCTATGTCATATTCCATCACTAAAGGAAGTCAGGCCAGGAACTCAAGGTAGAAACCTGGAGGCAGGAACTATAGCAGACACCATGGAAGAATGCTGCTTATTGTCTTAATCAGTTACCTTTCTTATACACCCCACGGACCACTTGCACAGTGATGGTACCACCCACACTGAACTAGACCCTTCTACATCAATCATCTATCAAGTAAATAGCTCCATCGACTTGCCTATAGATCAATTTGATGGGAGTGTTCTCTCACTTGAGGTACTTTCTCAGGTGACCATAGCTTGTGTCAAGTAAACAAAAGCTAACCAGTGCAGATGACAGCATGTTATAAGGTCCCTAGGGTGTGGGAAAATCATGGAGAGAAGGGAAATGCATTTTGGAAAGATGGGAATTCTAGATGAATGTCCCTCAATGGAAAGGGACTAGGCCCAGCA
Source organism: Sigmodon hispidus (assembly GCA_004025045.1). NCBI lineage: Eukaryota > Metazoa > Chordata > Mammalia > Rodentia > Cricetidae > Sigmodon > Sigmodon hispidus. Next base: position 38,207 of record PVIH01015105.1, read on the forward strand.
GCTGCTAACAGCAGCAGCAGGGATATAACACTGGATATCTAGAAGCAAATTAATGAGGTGTCTGATTGTGGTGCTGGCTATAAGGAAGCATATTTGTCAAAATTTGCTAACCTCAACTTCTAAAAAGCATGAATCTTACCATCTATAAATTAGACCTCAGCACATACATCTTTCTTAAAAAAAAAAAAAAAGAATAGTTGCACTTAATTAAAAAAAGATTAAAATCAAAACAAGATTAACTTCATCACCTACCACATTAGCAAGGACTTGAAATACTAATAATTTTCAGACAACTTACCTTAAGAAACATACAGGGTTATATTTCCTATTATATATTGTAGCTCACAAGTAGAGATACAGTCTCTGGAAAACTATGGATACTGGCCAGTGCATACTCTCTGAAGGAATTTGAAACAAAACTATAAACATTTGTGCACGTTCTCTCTCTCTCTCTCTCTCTCTCTCTCTCTCTCTCTCTCTCTCTCTCTCTCTCTCTCTCTCGGGGTGGGGGCAGAGAGGCCAGAAGAGGGTACTGGATCCCACCAAGCTAGAGTTACAAGTGTTTGTAAGTTTCCCAACATGGGTGCTGGGAACCAAGTTCCAGTTCTCTGCAAGAGCAACACGTACTCTTCACAGTTGAGCCAACTCTCAGGCCTCTGCACCAATTTTTATTTTTGCCATAAATCTTTTATTAACGTTTTTATGTCACTTAAACTTACTAAAAAAGATCAGTTTGACTCTAACTTTTAAAAAAAGAAGAATTGAGGTCATTAGAAAGTATTACTTTTTATTTATATATTTTAAAAGAAAAGTATTAATCACAATAAGATCTACATGTTAGAAAAATACTTAGCATTAAGCTGCTTTCTTTATCGTTAAATAGTATCATATATCTTACAACCATTATGAAAGATTTATGCTTTGCATACAGGTCCATATACCTAAGTATCAACAAAAACAAGTAAAAAAGACACCATGATGACAGCAATTCTTATAAAAGAAAACATTTAATTGGTGCTGGCTTACAGTTCAGAAGTTTAGTCCATTATCCTCATCACAAGAAGCAAGGTAGCATGCAGGCAGACATGATGCTAGAAAGACAGTTGAAAACTCAAACCTCCAGTCAGCAGAAAGCAACTTTGTATCACACTGAGTGTCTCTTGAGCAAAAGAGACCTCAAAGCCCACCCCCACAGTGACACACTTCCTCCAACAAAGCCACACCTCCTAATGGTGCCACGCCCTACCAGGGCCATTTTCTTTTAAATTATCATACATACCAACTGTCTCTTTAAGTTATTGGAAAATTAAGAGTTTTTTTATAGTGTATAGTTATTAAAAATATTTTCTATATTTAAAATAAAATGTACCTTCAAAATATTCATCTGTAGTTGTTAGGAAAATCAAAATACACATGTAGCTGTTTTGGTCCAAAATGTTCAGATAATAAGCTGGCTTAAGGAAGGCTTTTTCCTGTTAGTCCCACAATGGTTCCCAGCCTGGCAGAGAACTTGAGCTCTAGCAATGTTCCTGCCTCAGTTTTCCAAGTAGCTAGAACTAAAGGCAGGCAGCAGCACATTGGGCGTTGTCTTCCAGGACAGTTTTCATTGTTCATTTGGGAATATTGTTTTCAGCTGAATAAAACTTTAAAAATAGCAGTTTCCAAATGACAGGCTTTTATATTTTTTTTTTTTTTAGAAAAAATGTTAAGTACTAGAGTCAAGTTATGTATTTGGAAAGAGTTGTACTAAAATGAATGGAACTTGTAAGTAATTCAAGCATCAGACCAAAACATCTAGAAACTTAGGGTCACAAGAGAATTCCCCTTTGGAGGAAGTGACTTTGGTGCTACACTGTAAACAGTGCAGTGGCAGTCAGAATGAGCCAAGACTGGTTGTGCAAACATAGGTACCCTCTGGGTGGCTTCCTATTGCTGAGAGAAGGGTTCAGACACTCCTCAATGCTGCAACCTCCATGGTCATAGGTGAAACCCAGACCTATGCTGACCAAGAGGCCACACCTCTAAGTCAAGGTGATACACCTGCTCTCCACTACAAATGGATAAATACCTTTATATTTCCCTCTTCTTCACTCTAAGAGGTCATTTTTGATTAACAAATGCTTGATAGTATATTTCTTTAAGAAGCCAATTAAGAGCAATTACAAGATATTAACCAAATTTTTAAAACTAAAATTTTCACAAAGTACCAAGAAACTAATAGTAAGTAAAAAAGTTTTATCACTTTGCCAAGTTCTTTTTGGAATAAACTATTACGCAACACACACATGGACACACATAGACAAACACACACACACCAGCTTCCTACTCTAAATGGACCATTTTAAATTCATTTAGCAAGTCTTACTTTTATAAACCAATTAAATATCATGTTTAAATGTGACTCATGTTAACTTCCCCCTTCCTGTCCTGTCCTACCGTGTTGAAAAGCCACATATCATTGTCACTGTCCATAAAAACCAAAAACTGCAAATAAGAATTTAGCCCCTAAGAGCCACGCCCTCTGAACTCCGACGTCAGGGTCAGGGCCCCCTTTAAAGCAAAGTGCTCACGTGCATCTCTCTCTGCCGTTGTCTTACCCCAGGAGCTCTCATTTCTCTTTTTCTTTCGCTTTCTCTTCTTCTTGCTTTCTCTTCCATTATAATCACAACTTCTCCATTAATCTTAACCATACTCATCTGATTAAAAAAAAAAAAAGCTCTTCTCTACATAGAAACAGCTCTTAAGAGTCTCCTGCTCTCCACCACTGCCCTTCTGCCATGTTCCGCGTTCCCACCTGCATCTACAGAAACCCGCCAACAGATAACCAGGTATATGCGAATCATGCTACTATATGTGCAAAATCCTAACAAGAATTGCAATTAGAATACACAGGAAGTATTTTACTTGGCCAACTCTGGAAAGGACATGGTGATCTGCTGAGGCATATTATCATTTTTATAGCCATTTCGTCATTGTCATATTTCCCTGTGTTCTCCATATTCACCTCCTTAGAAATTGTGAGCAATAAATGGACAAAAAGCAAAATTTTCTAAAGGAAACTTTGGAGATGTTTTTGAAGTATCCTAATAAGATGGATGAATTCCTCTTCCTCTTTGGTCATCAAAGTCTAGGAAGAATAAAATTATAGACATGGTTATCAATCTAACCCGACACTAATAATATCAGGACACAGTTTAAATGAAAGATTCAGATTGAAAAAGGCATCTAGCACACTAGTGCATTTACCTGTAGCTTAAAAACATTACTTGGAAATAGAAAAAAATCAATGAAAATCTAACAAATTTGTACTTGACATCACATAAATGTATTTTAAATATCAAACACAATTTTTAACTTTGACCAGAATTTCAACTTTTAGGACTTTCATTTTTATAATTTAAATTTGAAAAATAATGTTTTATATTTCTCCCTGGAAAAAAAATATTTATTACACTGAGACAACAGCACCATTGTGGGTTAAAAATGAAACTACTTGATTTGCCTTAAGTTACATAAATAAAAACAGTGCTTTAGTTTAAAGCATATTTAAAGGTGGTTTTTCCACAAACACTGAAAAAGGTTGCAACAGATTGTGGTTGCTATTTTTTTGTTATTTGTTTGAATGCTCTGCCTATATGATTGCATGCCACAAGAGGGCATCAGGTCCCATTATAGATGGTTGTGAGCCACCATGTGGTTGCTGGGAATTGAACTCAGGACCTCTGGAAGAACAGCCAGAGTTCTTAACTGCTGAGGCATTGCTGCAGCCCCCATGCATTGGCTAATTTTACGTCAGCTTGACACAGACTAGAGTCATCTGAAAGGAAAGACTTTCAACTGAGAAAGTGTCTTCAAACCGTGGGGCATTGGGCAAGTCTGTAGAGCACTTTTTTTTCAATCAGTGATCAACAGGAGATGACCCAGTCCATTGTGGGTGGGGTCATCCCTGGGCTGGTGGTCCTGGGTTCTATAAGAACATAGGCTGGGCAAGCCAGTAAGCAACACCCCTCCATGGCCTCTGCATCAGCTCCTGCCTCCAGGTTTGAGTTCCTGACCTGACTTTCCTCAGGGATGGACTACATGTATGTGGAAGTGTATGCCACACCAACTCTTCTCCACCTTGTGTTGCCATGTTGTTTCCTCACAGTTACAGTAACCCAAATTATGACACAGATTTCACAAGAGGAAAGTTTATTCTACCATATTGAAATATGGCTATATATATGTATATGTATATGTGCAATGTATATACTGAAGCAGCAGGAATATGAGTAACCCTGGCAGGCTATGGACAAGTATAGAAAACTAAACACCTGGTAAGATAATGTCTGTATTTTAATGCTCACAGGTCTAAATAAAAAAGGTATTAATGTATCTAACAGACTAATGCATAAATAACCCTGACCAGACTTCTATGAAAAGCTAACAAAACCATCTTCTCACTATCAAATTTATACTTTATGACTAGAATGTATAATTTTTAAATTATCAGATATATTATTAAGGATGATCAAAATTGAAATGACTTAGAAGAGGTCAGGTTGCCGTGGCCCAGCATCTCCTCTACTTAAAAGCTACATTTATCTGCAAACAAATGGTACAGAAAGTGTCAGGGCACCTTGGGAGCCATATTTTTCTGGAAATGGATGGCTTTTTCTTTGATAAAGTGTTTTACAAAACCCAAAGGGAGGGCCCTCCCTCCCTGCTGGGAAAGGTATCTGATGTACATAAACAATCCAGTTCCTTAGGAGAAACTGCCCTTTGTAATGCTGCACAAGAACCAGGGTACTTGTAAAGACCCGCTGGCCTGCACCAGATGTGACATGTCTGCAGCCTTTTGTATTTAAGACCCTTAGTCTCCCTTGTCTCAGCATCAAAGTTCTTTCCCAGGCTTAAGTCTGCTCTTGGTCAGCCTGATGGAGTATTCAACATACTCCTACTTGACTTCCTAATGCCTGGTGGTCTGTAACTTTCTTTTGTGGGCTATTTCAAAGCCAAAACCCAAACCAGAAACCCTTCAAAAGCCAAACCAATTGAAACCAGTGTTGACCGTGTTCAGTTCTAGTTATATGTTCCTATTGCAAAATAGCAGGCAAAATCACACTTGTTTTAACATCTGTATCCACATGTATTACACTGAAAAGGATTTTCCTACCCATGGCATTTCATGTGAATAGTGTAAGGGATATGATCTGCAGAGCACATCACATTGGTGGCAGCGACGCAAAAGCCTATGGTCCTAGACCACCCTATTGAGACTGGAATATTTGGCTGCCTGTTTCCTGTGCTGAGGTATTGGTGTGGTACCTGTTAAGCCTGCCACGGGACCATGGTTCCTCTGACTATGCAAAAGGAGAGATTCTGGGCTTGTAGGAGAAGAACTCTAAAAAATACTTTTTGGTAGAGCAGAAACTATTGCTTGGGCAGAGGACTGCTGAATATGGAAGGCTTTTTTTCATCAGGACAAGAAATGGCATCAGAGAGACAGGGTTTTGTTTTTCAGCCACCAGATGGTGTGGTTTTCACTGCAGCTTTATAGAAGTCAGTCTGAATATTTGAGGTTTCATGGGTTCAGTCTTTAAGGGAATGTAGTTCCTGGGCCACCTTAGAAGGTCAACTTTAATTGACTGGAGCTCTTCTGCTAATACCCTAGGTTGCCTGTTTTATAGAACCCTCAAATTTTCTAGGCCTTCCTGAAGCTCTTTCACAAAGTCCAAAGGCTCTGCTTTCTTTTCACCTATCATTCTGAGCTTTTTTTTTCTTTCTCTGTTCAAACAGAAAGTCTTGTATCTTTTCACCCCCAGTTAATTCTATTTTCTTTCCACTACAATATTGATGAAATATCAATCACATAGTTGAAATTTACCCTGGAGATGCAACAAAGGACTCCAAAAGACCCCAGAGGAGATTTCAACCAAAATTCAAAAGCTGCACAGAGGTCTCATGTCCGCCCACACACACCACCTCATTCACTCCTACCCACACCTCAGCTGAGGCTGCTGTGTTTATATAGGTTCTTTCAACTCAGGCTTCCCACTTAGAAGGGAAAATTAAATGTAAAGTATTTGTAACATTACATACACAAGTATGAGAACTTATTGGTTATAGTGTTTACCAACTGTAGTATTGTCTGTACATCAGTGCCCCATAATGGGGCTCACAGTGTCACTGGAATTTGTGGTGCAGCTAAATTTTTATGACATTTTACTGAGAATTTAATAAGATTTAACCTCTCAGCTTTTCTAGACAGAAAATATAGTGCTTACACTTTTAATGAAATTTTACCTACCTAAAGCTCAATGGGGGGGGGGCTTTTATCACAGGTAATATTAAAATCATAAATATTTTAAAATAAAATAACCCATTATTTCTAATACATGTTGGTGTCTAGGTTTTTGGCATATAAAATTATTTGTACCAGGCAGCCAACCAACACTGACATTAAACCTTCAGATTTCAATCATTTGTAACTGTAGCTAAGCAAACAAAATAGATTATGCCTTCTGGATAAGATTATCACCAGATACAAGTTAGGAAAAAAAATCTCATTAGGAATCTTTGTCCAAAATTTATAATCCTCACTTCCTCATCACTCACAAATTAATATGAAAAGTATTATTCTCTAGTCAAAACCTAATTTTCTTAAAGCATGACATGAACAAATATGGTTTCTTCCCGTGTGAGCTTTTTCTGATCTACTTACAACAAGAACAAAAATGAAGAAAAGGCAGAGAAGCGGTAGGGGATGGACCCAGTACAAGTGCACTAAAGCCTTAGGGAGCCATGAATGCAAACCTGTGACAGCACTCTACCCATCCTGTGACCTGGGTAACCAATACCCAACTGTGAGAGTGAAACTCTAGACCAACTCTGGAAAAGAAAGCCCAAAGACAGAAGAGCTCATTATAGCGACTTAATTAAATGTGCAAGATGTAAAAAAAAAAAAAACTGTACTGGAATGAGAATCACTACAGTCTGTAAAAATAAACAAAGAATAGTTCTGCAGAGGGCCTAAACTGCTTTCCAAGAAATCCTCATTTGGCAGAATAAAAACTATGCAAAGAAACCAGCCAGTTCACTTCAAGTTTACATACTGCAACAATGCCAAGGCATCTGAGGTTGTATGTCTAGGTATGAACCCTTAACACTGACTGTGAAATCTGCTCTCAGAATATAGAAATGTAAGGTGACAGAAACTGAGCTAGAAAAACAGCAGTAGAATTAATTTTTTACCTATATAACAACATGGTTTCTCTCCACTCAGTTTGGCAGCCACATCAGGCTAACATTCATAGAAGAGAAAGAGATGGTGTTGGAGGAAGCAGACCACACATCAAAAAATAACCACTGATGTGAGAGTCAGTAATGGACAATTTCAGAAGAGAGACTGGATGATGTAAATCTATATCCCAAGTCCTTAACACTTTTCAGTTTGTCATTATATCTGATCCACATTTGGGGTTTCTAGTCAAACATCTACCTTTTCATTGCCCTCTCATCACTGATTCAATAGTTTGAGAACTGTGACCCAGGTATCTTGACAAGTCATACCTACTAGCAAAGCTGCCCAGATACAATGTGGCTCCACCTATAATGAACAATTTGTGGGCAAATGTTTACCTTCTCCACATAAGGTCCTCATGAGCTTATAGTTCCACAGACACGAGGTGAGGAAAATAGACATCAGTTTAGTCTCATGAAACCTCAACAAATCTGCCACTTCCACAGATAGCTCCATAGCCTTCTTGCTTTGTATCTAGTCTTGGATCAAATGCATCAACCAAATAGACAATCACCAAAGACACAGCCTGATGTCCGTGGGTTCATCAGTTCACTGCCACTCCACAATCTCCAACAATGGATTCATCCATAGTTCTCATCAAGCTGTTCGTAACAAGTACCATGTTCAGAAGATTTTTTAAAGGCCTTGAAAATTAAAGGAATTTAAACTTTAATCCCCATAAAAAATAAATATTAAAAAGAAAGATCTCTTCAAAATTGTATTTGTTTGGGCTTGAAACATCTAGAAGCAACTTTTTGTAACCTGGTGAGAGCTAGGTCTTCAAATAAAAATGAGTGGCTGTTTCCATAGCAGCCAGTCTCCTAATTACTGAACAGGTGAAGTCCTCTGGCCAAGCTCATGGCCAGCTAATAGAATCCCAGAAGGTGAGTGGGTCAGCCGAACTGGCTCAGGGCCTCATATCAACAAGCCCTGGACCATGAGCTGCTACTAGAAAAAAACAAAAACATCTTTATTTGTTCTCTGTCCCATTAGGTATCAACTGTGCAATTTCTCCTAAAAAGAAAGTTGTTGTTAACCCTAACAGAAAATGTGTTTTTAAATACTATTTTCTTCAAAAAAATAAAAATAAATAAAATAAAACAACCCTCCCTGTGGTTATACCATGGCTGACATTCCCAGCACTGAACTTCACAGAATCTCTTGGACCAATACTCAGAGAAAGTATTCAGCACACTATGGACCATCTTTGTGATGAGTCACCCGAATGAGAGGCCGGTGATGCTGCTGAGATTAAAATTAGTCTTTCAAAAGGTCAGAATGAAATGCTTTTAAGGAGAACTTTAGAACCAAGAGAAAAGCTAGAGAGGCTATAATTTGAGGTCAAAGAATTGAAGGAAAATCTTACTCACTGATATCTAAAACAATTTTATAGCCAAAAGACTTTTTCTTTACAGATACACAGCAGATGAAAAGCTATTCAAGACAAAGCTCACATTCTAATCCCAGTGCTATTCATAATTTTATGACAAGTCTCGATTTGGTCTTGTACTCCCAAAGATCAAAAGCTCATTGTCAAGACACCATAGAGAAGTACCTTCCAGAAGCATCCAGCCTCAACTCTCCGTGAACCATGTAAGATGCCAAGGCACTTTTGAGATTAAAAAGCTCAATATCCTTACTCAAATACCTAAAGTTCAAAAAATTTGTCTTAAGGCAAAATTGTTCACCGTGACATGGAAGTAGCAATAAGAAACTATACACCAATCTTTCAGCTAAAAGTCCACAGAGCTCATGATACCTTGGAACATTCTAGTATGCAGTTAAAATTAATCACCCAGACAGCAATCTGCTGGGTGGCTTAGATAGTAACAGTCTCTGTAGGTTCCCTTGGTCTAGTGGCTCGTCATACTTAATTCTGCATAACTGATGCTTATGTTTTCTGTATAGCATTCTACCTTGTTACTACTAATTTCCCTTGTGTAGGAAAAATAGAAAGAAAGGTCAGCAAGCCCAGGGACCTCATTGGGGTGTGTACATGCCCCATTCAGGGTCCTGATACCCCAAAGCTACGCCTCTAAGCTTCCCTCAATAATACCTGAATCTCGCAACATCTCATGTTGAGTCTGATCTCAAACTTCATAAATGAGCAAGAATAATATTGAGCTTCTGATCATCCTGCCTCTAATTTCTTTATGCAGTGCCAGGGATGCAACCAAAAAAAATACTCTGTCAGCTGAGCCACATCCCTCCTCACTTTATATGAGTAAAAAAGGATGGTGGAGCCTGGGTACACCGAGGGTGCTTGAGTTTGTCCTGGCTATAACCAATAGGTCCTCCAGGCTGCTTATGAAATATCACAAATAACTTACATTTAATTTTCCCTTCAAAGTGAAGAGCCTGGGTTGATACACAGGCATGGTAGCCTAAGCTGAGGTAGTGGTAGAGGTGAATGAGGCAAAAGTTTTTCCTTAATGGGTTTTCAGGAGACCTCTCTGGGGCCTTTGGATTTTGGTTGAAATCCTCTTGTGGCCTTTTAGGATTCCTTGGCATGTCTCCAGAGTAAATTTCAACTCTGATATTTCATCGATGTTGCAATTTAAAGAAAAAGGTAGAATTGACTTGGGTAAAATGATACAACAAACTTTTAACTTTAAAAAAAAATGCACATAAAGGCATTTTTTTTTTTAGAACTTGCAATAAAACTTTATCCACATAAAAAAGGAAGTACTGTGACTGTTCACAGTGTTGCTCAGCCAGTTGTACCCAGACAGTACTAGAACAAAACTAGTCACATGTCAGGCAATTTTTTAATTCTCAGAGGGAACACCTAGTAAGCAGTTATACCAAAGCAGACAAATATCTCCATAGGTGATAAGCCTCAGATGCTATCAGATGACAGTTTTCCTTCAGAATTGGTAGAAGCTTGTGGTGATATATTGTATATTTAATGAAATCAGTCTGAAATACCAGAGGACAGAATCACCCACAGCCAAGCCATGACAGTCAGAGAATGGCGACCCATGCCTTTAATTCCATCACTCAGAGACAGAGATCTGCCTGGATCTCTGTGAGTTCAAGGCCTAACAGCAAGGCAATGATGGCATATGCCTTTAGTCCCAGCAGTTGGGAGGCGGAGGCAGAGGGATCTCTGTGAGTTAGAAGCCAGCCTGATCTACAAAGCAAGTTCTAGAACAGCCAGGACTGTTACACAGAAAACCCTGTCTTGAAAAATACAAAAAACAAACCAAAAGGGGTGGAGAAGGCTGGAAAAGATGACTCTGTTTAAAATTACATCTTTAATCCTAGCTCTAGCAGGATTGAACAAGGAAGTAAAGTATCTGGGTGGGAGTGGGGAAATATAAGGCAGGAAAAGGCAGAAATTCAAGCATTCTGTAAAGTGACCAGTCAGACTGAGAACCTATGAAGATAGCACTTACCCTGTTTGGCCTGAGAAGTTGGCTGCATGAGAACTGGCCATGGTTTGTTTCCTGTCTCTGATATTCCAACTTTTCCCAATATCTGGCTCCCACTTTTCATTATATACTAACTAGATAGAGTTTTTGCAATAGAAGCTAGTATATTCCAAAATGGTGGGAGTTAGTACTAGGTATAAATCTAGGGAGTAGATTTACTGGGTGAGGTAGAGCTCAGCAGATACTACTGACGCTAACAACCTGAGTTCAATGGTGGAATGAGAGAATCATCTCCTACAAGCTGCCCTCTGACTTCCATATGCAAGTCGTAGCATGTACAGAGAGAGAGAGAAAGGAACACACAAAAACCACATAAACAACAGACACACACACACAGAGAGACATAAATAAAATTTTTAAGAAACCTTGAAGAGCCCCCGATCTTCACAATGAAATTAGGTCAGATGCAGGGGTGGGAAGTGAATGGCTATTTTGGAGCTAAAGATAAATCAGGATGATTTGGCTCTGGATCAGGAGCATTCCAGTCTCATAACCACAGAGGTGCTAATGGGTCAATCCAATCAAGCTGGAAGAATTTTGAGCACTGACGTAGCTTTTCCTGGGGATGACAAGTGTTTTATATACATGAACTGAAGTCAGAGGGAATGAAAAAAAAAAATAACTTCATAAGACAAAAAGAAAGACAGAAGATGATGTGCTAAAACCAAAAGAAGAGATATAATGAAACTCATACCAGATAACAGGAGGAACCTATCTAAGGACTTGTCTATCAAACCAGGAATAGTCCATACTTGAGACTCATATGAGCAACTGTCAGAACATCTCATGAGTATCCCTCACTAGGTTTCTGACTCCAGGCAGGTTGCTCATACCCCCATAGAGTGATTGTATAGTCATATCCTAAGTAAGGACATTGTGTGCCACAAAACTGACTCAGCAGATAAAGACACTTACCACTAAGCCTGAAAACCCAGCTCTAATCCCAGAACCCAAATGGTGAAAGGAAAGAATTCCACAGGTTTTCCTGAGCTCTACATGTGTGGAATCATTCACATGCACCCATATACATACATAACCACACACACAATAAATAAAGTGTAATAATTTTTAAATGAACTAAGTCTATTGTTTCATGATAAAATTCACTACATAGGTTCCGCTCCTGGGACCAAGTGCTGTCTGCAGAATCCCAGTGCACTCTGGAGCAGGGGCAGGTAAACTCTGCCCCTGACCACATCCACAGCTCCTGCTGAGGGAAGTTGCACGGCTCCCCGCCACGACCTCAAACTGAGCGAACCAACTACAGGGGTCTCTGAACGGCAGATTCACACCCTGCCCAGAGGTGAGGAGGGGACACCAGGCCTCAGCGCCTATATCCCAACCTGGGAGGGAGAGTTGAGCTCCCATTGCTTCCGGTTCTGCTCCCGGGACCAAGTGCTGTCTGCAGAATCCCAGCGCACTCTGGAGCAGGGGCAGGTAAACTCTGCGCATCACCACACCCACAGCTCCTGCTGAGGGAAGTTGCATGGCTACCCACCACGACCTCGAACTGAGCGAACCAACAACTGCAGGGGTCTCTGAAAGACAGAATCAGACCCTGACCAGAGAGGTGACAGGAGGCACACAAACCCGAGTGCCACAAATGACCAGGAGCCATCTAATTGTGAACCACTGAAGCCATGGGCAAACATCAGTGCAAAAAATTAAATAATAATACAAAGGACAACATGGTAACTCCAGAAGAGAGTGGCGATCTTACAAATACAAGACCTGAACTGAGCAATGAAAAGGAAACAGAAGGAAGCAACACCAAAAATTCCTTTTTGATGATCATTGAAGCTCTCAAAGAAGATATGAAAAATAGCCTTAAAGAAATAGAAGAAAATACAAACAAAAAATTGGAAGAGATGAACAAATCTATGAAAGAAACATGCCAGGAACTAAAAGCTGAAATAGAAGCAATAAAAAAGGCACAAAATGAGGCAAAGATGGAAATAGAAAACCTGAAGAAAAAAGCTGGAACCACAGATACAA
>PVIH01015106.1:0-50916 GCA_004025045.1 Sigmodon hispidus
TATTTTAGGTAAAGAACTTTTTTTGTAATAGTACTGTTTAAGAGGGGGCTTAGGGTTATCTTGAGCAGGTGTTGCCTTAAAATCTTTTTTTAAAATTTTTAAACGAGCCTTATAATTTTGTAGCCTAGTGGTAATGGTCTTTTTTAGTGTTTTAAAGTTTTTTTATAAATGATTTTTTTAATAATTTTATAGAATGGAATATTTTTTTAGATTTTATATTTATTTTTTTATTATTTTTTGTTTAAATTTTTTAGAGTTTTTATTTATTATTTTAAAATTTTTATTAATTTTTTTTAATTTTTTTATTTAATTTTTTAAAATTTTTATTAATATGAGCCTTGTATTTTTTTTTAATAAAATTTTTATTTATTTTTTAAATTTTTTATTTAATTTTTTAAAATTTTTATTAATGTGAGTTTTAAATTTTTTTGTAATTAAAGTAGACTTTTTTTTATGGAAACAATGAGTTTTTGGAGTGTTTTAATATGTTTATTTATGTTAGACATTTTAGTTTTATGTTTTTTATTTTGAGATGTCTGAAAATAGCTAAGTATGAAGTATATTATTATATAAAAAAGCAAAAAGACTCTTGGGTGGAGATAACTTTTAAATGTGTAATTTTGGAAATAATTTTTTATTATTATTGTGACAAAGTGAGAAAAATTTTGAACATTTATTTGGTAAGACATTGTAGAAAGGAAAAAAAAATATGTAGAAAAGAAAAGGAAGAAAAAAAATATATTTAGATGTAATGAGAACTTATGGCCAGCAGATGTCGTTGTCGTGATCAGTAGCGGCAGCAATGGTGTGGGGAAACAAAGTGGCGATTTGGCTGGGAGGGTGTTTTTTGGATCTTTTAACAAATTTTATTAGGCGTGTCTCATTAGAACGGGTCAATTTGTCTCTCAGGAGGTCGGCCACGGGCAGATTTGTTTTTGGTTGTTTATAGGAGGCTCGTGTGCAGCTGGTAACCAAAGTCGTTTAGACTGGCTCTGTGGGCGAGTGAGGAACCCGGCGGGTTTGTCGAATTAGCCCCACGTTGGGCGCCAATTATTGTGGTAAAAATTTGTCTTGAGATATGTTTATAAATAGGGTTTATTTGGAGAAAATAGTTTATAAAACAGAGCCGGTTTTAAGAGAAGATGACAGGATGAGGTTGTAGTGTGTCGGAGTCTTTTTAAGGAAGATTTTTTATTTTTATGCTGTACGTCTGAACTCCCGGGCAGCTGGAGCGAACTGTGTACTTGGTCGGGGAATTCTCGTGAGAGAATGACGACTTTTTGTTTTGGTCTTTTTTTTTGAAGGTCTACTTTTGGAATTTTTTTTAGTTAACCACGCCCAGCTCGTCTCCATTTTTATGACGTGATCGTTTACATATATAGTTTTTAATTTCCCGCTACAGTGTGTGTGTGTGTTGTGTGTGGTGATGGGCAATATGTTAATGTTAAAGCACTGCAGTTTCAAGGAACTGTTAAAGAAATAAATTTTAAAGTTCTAGTAAATTGCCTAATGATTATAATTAATAATATTGATCAAAATTTCTAAAAGTACATTTTAAGTGTTAATCACAAATGTTTTGATGTAAAAATAATAAACTCAAGCAAAGAAAATTCAGGGATGACAAAATAAGAATCCTCTAAAAGTATAGGTTTTAAGACAGAGACTGGATTCAGAGATGAGGTGAGCAGGTTCTAGTGCCTGATTCCCCACCCAAAAGTGGCATTCCGGGACCAGAATCACTCTGTAGTGCTTGACCCCAGACTCTCATTAGCATACACGACTACGGTTTGGCTGTGAGGGGCTCCTCCAGCCACACTAAAAAGAGGGGACCTTGCACAGCTGGCTCCACTTCCAACTGCATCAGCAGAGAAGGACTGAGGACTTTGAAATTCAGACCACATCCTTCCAGAGGTGAGCAGGTTCTGGCACCTGATCCCCCATCTGGAAAGTTATGTCAGGGACCAGGGTCAATCTGCAGAGCCTGATCCCAGACTCTCCTTAGCACACAGGACTAGGGTTTGGCTGTGAGGAACACCTCCAGCCACATCTAAAAGAGGGGACATTGAATGGCCAGCCACACTCCAGGCCAAACTTCGTCATCAGAGAAAAACTGAGGCCTTGAAATTCAGACCACTGTCCAGAGCAGAGTCAGAGATCGAGAAGAACCCTTGCTCAGAGGAGACAGAAGACACACAAGCCCTCTTGCCACAACTGAATAATAGTGGCCTAATCATAAATCACTGAAGCCATGGGCAGACATCAGGAAGAAAATACATATAATAATATAAAGAACAACAAGGCAACTCCAGAAGAAATTGGTGGTTCTACAATTACAAGACCTGAACAGAACAATAAAAAAGAAACAGAAGAAAACAAGAGCAAAAACAACTTTATGAAGATTATTGAAGCTTTCAAAGAATATATAAAAAATTCCCTTAAAGAAATAGAAGAAAATAGAAGCAAAAATTGGAAGAAATGAATAATTCCTGTAAAGAAAACCAAGAAAAGGTATATAAAAAAAATGAAAGAAACATTCCAGGAACTAAAAACTGAAATAGAAGCAATAAAAAAGGCAAAAATGAGGCAAATATATATGAAAATAGAAAACCTGAAGAAAAGAGCTAGAACTATAGATACAAGCATAATCAACAGAATCTAAGAGATGGAAGAGAGAATCTCTGATGTGGAAGACTCATTAGTGGAAATAGATAAATCAGTCAAAGAAAATACTAAAACCAAAAAAGCCATAACACAAAATGTTCAGGAAATCTAGGACACCATGAAAAGATCTAACTTGAGAATAATAGGAATAGAAAAAGAAGAATACAAGCTCAAAGGCACAGATAATATATTCAACAAAATAATAGAAGAAAACGTTCCTAACTTAAAGAAGAAAATGTCTATAAAGATACGAGAAGCTTACAAAACACCAAATACATATTTCCCCCCAAAAAAGTCAGTGTGCCACATAATAATCAAGCCACAAAACATATAGAACAAAGAAAAAATTTAAGAGCTGCAAAAAAATAAAAAATAAAAAAACGTGTCAACTTACTTATAAAGGCAGACTCATCAAAATAACACCTGTCTATTCAATGGAAACGATGAAAGCAAGAAGGTCATGGTCAGAAGTTATACAGTCAATAAAAGAGCATGGCTACCAAACTAGAATATTATACCCATCAAAATTATCAATAACCATAGATGGAGTAAACAAGATATTTCATAACAAAGTCAGACTGAAACAATATCTATCTACCAATGCAGCCCTCCAGAAAGCATTACAGGGAAAACTCGAACTTAAGGTTCCCAGATACACCCATGAAACCAAAAACAATCAATAATCCCATAGAAGAATAGCACAGAGAAAGGAAATACATATAAGGTACCACCAAAAATAGCAGGAAATATCAATCAGTGGTCACTAATATCCCTTAATATCAATAGACTCAACTCAATAGAAAAAGACACACACTAACAAGATGGATACAAAAACAGAAGCCAACCTTCTGCTGCATACAAGAAACACACCTCAACCACAAAGACAGACACAGGTTCATAGTAAAGGGTTGGGGAAAAGATTTTCCAATAAATGGCACTAAGAAACAGGCTGGGGTTGCGATCCTAATATCTAAAAAAGTAGACTTTAAGCTAAAGGCAATTAAAAGGGACCAAGATGGTCATTACTTATTCATCACAGAAAAAAATTGGTCAAGAGGAGATTTCAATCCTGAATATTTATGCCCCTAATATAAGGGCAACTACCTAGGTAACAAACACTGCTAAAGCTCAAATCCCACATCAATTCTCACACCCTGATAATAGGAGACTTCAATACAGCACTTTCACCCTTAGATAGGTCAACCAGACAGAGATTCAACAGAGAAATAAGGAGTCTAACAGAGGTTATGATGCAAATGGATTTAATAGATATCTACAGAAGCTTCCACCCAAATGCAAAGGAATATATATATTTTTCAGCTCCTCATGGAACTTTCTCTAAAATTGACCACATAATTGGTTGTAAAACAAATATTAACAGATACAAAAGAAAATGGAAATAATCCCTTGTATCATATCGGATCACCAGGGCCTAAAGTTAGATCTCTACAACATCAAAAATCACAGAAAGCCTACCAACTAATGGAAACTAAATATCACTCAGCTGAACCACCTCTGGGTCAAGGATGAAATTAAGAAAGAAATTAAAGTCTTCCTAGAATTTAATGGAAATGAATCCACAATGTACCCAAACTTGTAGGACACAATGAAAACAGTCTTGAGAGGAAATTTCACAGCACTAGATGCTTATATGAAAAACCTAGAGAAATCCCACTCTAGAGAACTAACAGCACAGCTAAAAGCCTTAGAACAATTAGAACCAAACTCACCTAAAAGGAGTAGACAGCAGGAAATAATCAAACTTAGAGCTGAAATCAATACAATTGAAACAAAAAGAACAATACAAATAATTAATGAATCAAAGAGTAGGTTTTTTGACAGAGCCAACAAGATAGGTAAACTCTTATCCAAACTAACAAAAAAGCAGAGAGAGAGTAACCAAATCAAGAAAATCAGAAATGAAAAGGGGGACATAAAAACCCAGGAAATCTAGAGAATTATCAGATCATACTTTGAAAATCTATACTCCACAAAAAAGGAAAACCTAGAAGAAATGGACAGCTTTTTGGACAGGTACCATTTACCAAAATTAAATGAAGAACAGATTAATTACCTAAACAGACCTATAACCTTTAAGGAAATTGAATCCTTCATTAAAAGGCTCCCAAGAAAAAAAAGCCCAGCTCCAGATGGTTTCAGTGCAGAATTCTACCAGACATTCATAGAAGAATTACTACCATTACTCCTCAAACTATTTCACACAGTAGATCTGAATATTGCCAAATTCCTTTTATGAGGCCATAATTACCCTAATACCCAAGGCACTCAAAGACACAACAAAGAAAAAGAATTACAGACCAATATCCCTCATGACTATTGATGCTAAAATTCTCAAAACAATTATGGGAAACTGTATACAATATATAAAAACTATCATCCACCATGACCAAGTAAGCTTCATCGCAGAAATACAGGGATGGTCTAACATATGAAAACCGTAGACGTCATCCATCGTATAACAAAACAAAAGGAACAAAATCACATGATCATATCCTTAGATGCTGAAAAAGCCTTTGACAAAATCCAACACTCCTTTATGATAAAAGCTCTGGAGAGATCAGGAATACAGGGAGAATATCTCAATATAATAAAGGCGATTTACAAGAATCTGACAACCAACATCAAACTTAATGGAGAAAAACTCAAAGCAATCCCACTAAAATCAGGAACTAGATAAGGATGTCCTGTCTCCTCTTATCTATTCAATATAGTTCTCTAAGTTTTAGCTAAAGCAATAAGAGAATAAAAGGAGGTTAAGGGGATACAAATTGGAAAAGAAGTGCAACTAACTCTATTTGCAGATGATATGATTGTATACATAAGTGTCCCACTAAATTCTACTAGGGAACTTCTACAGCTGATAAACACCTCTGGCACTGTAGCAGGATACAAGATTTACTTAAAAAATCAGTAGCCCTTCTATACACTAAAGATAAAAAGGTTGAATAAAAAATAAGGGAAACATCTCTTTTTATTAATAGCTGCAAATAGCATTAAATACCTTGGAATAACTATAACTAAAGAAGTAACACATCTATTTGACAAAAATTTTAAATCACTGAAGAAAGAAATTGAAGAGGATATCAGAAAATGAAAAGTTCTCCCATGTTCCTGGATAGGTAGGATCAAAATAGTAAAAATGGCAATCCTAACAAGAGCAATCTACAGATTGAATGTACTGCCCATCAAAATCCCCAAACAATATTTTATGGACCTTGAAGAACAATACTCAATTTCATTTGGAATAACAAGAAAGCCAGGATTGCCAAAACAATTTTGCTCAACAAAAGAACCTCAGGAGACATCACCATCCCTGATTTCAAGTTATACTGTAGAGCTATATACAGTATTAAAAACAGCCTGGTACTGGCATAAAAACAGACTTGTCGATCAATGGAATAGAATTGAAGATCCAAACTTTAAGCCAAAATATATGAACACCTGATCTTTGACAAAGGGGCCCAAACTATTTAATGGAAAAAAGATAGTATCTTTAACAAATGGTGTTGGCATAGCTGGATGGTAGTATGTAGAAAAATGCAAATAGATCCAAGCCTATCACCCTGCACAAAACTCAAATTCAAGTGGATCAAAGACCTCAACATAAACCAAGCCACTCTGAACTTGATAGAAAAGAAAGTGGGAAATACCCTTCTATGAATTGGCACAGGTGACCACTTCCTAAATATAACACCAGCGGCACATACACTAAGAACAACAACCAATAAGTGTGATCTCCTGAAACCGAGAAGCTTCTGTAAAGCCAAGGACACTGTCAATAGGACAAAATGACAGCCTACTGAATGGGAAAGTATTTCACCAACCCTACAAATGACAGAGGACTGGTCTCTAAAATATAGAAAGAACTCAAGAATCTAGAGCCCAAAACCTTGAATAACCCAATCAAAAATAGAGTTCAGAACAAAAAGGCAATTCTCAGCAGAAGAATTACAAATAGCTGAAAGACACTTGAAAAAGTGTGCAACATTATTAGCCATAAGAGAAATGCGAATGAAAACAACTTTGAGATACCACCTGGGACCTGTCAGATTGGCTAAGATAAAAGACACAGAGGACAGCCTATGCTGGAGAGGTTGCAGAGCAAGGGAAACACTCCTCCATTGTTGGTGGGAGTGTAAACTATTTCAACCACTGTGGAATGCAGTATGGCGGTTTCTCAGAAAACTGGGAATCAATCCCTCCAAGGATCCGGCAATACCACTTCTGGGTGTATACCCTAAAGATGCATAGTTGCACTCCAAAGGCTTTAGCTGAACTATGTTCATAGCAGCATTATTCATAACAGCAAGAACCTGGAAACAACCTAGATGCTCCTCAACTGAAGAATGGATTAACAAACTGTGGTATATCTATCTAAACAATGGAGTACTACTCAGCAGTAAGAAAAAATGATATCCTAAAATTTGCAGGCAAATGGATGGATTTGGAGAATATCCTCCTGAGCGAGGTATCTCAAACCCAGAAAGATAAGTAGGAAATGTACTCACTCATTAGTCAACTCTAAACAAAAAAGCAAAAGCAAAGCATGTCCAAGATCCAAACCACAACCACTGAACAGCTTGGGATCTGAAACACCTTGGACTGACACCTTAGCTCCCACTCCTCCTAGAGGAACACCTGACTCAGTCTTGATATTGGGTGGAGGAAACTGGATCTGCCAGGAGTGGAGGCTGAAATGAGCAATAGTGTTAGCTTGGGACCTCCTGCCCTTGCTGGGGAGGAGATGAGGAGATGTGGAGAAGACTGTAGGGGGTGGGAGGGGAAGAGACCTTGAATAAAGATATACACGGATAGAAAATGTGACTTTATTCATAATAAAAATTTTTAAAATTTAAAAAAAGAGAATGAAAACATAATGTTTTTAAATTGAAAGTACAATTTTTTTCATATAATATATTGTGATCACAGTTTCCCTCCCTCATATTACACCAAATCCTATCCACTTCCCCATATTTCCAACTCTACGTCTTCTTTCTCCCGTTAGAAAACAAGCAGGAAATATTTTAGATTAAAAAAATAGAAACAAAAGGGAGAAACACATACACACATGCGTGCACACACACAAGTATGTGTGTGTTCTTCCACGGATGCATGAAAAACCCACAAAAGCACAAAATGAGAAATTATAATTTATAAGCAAAAGATCATTAAGGTTAAAAATTGCCACAGAAGGTGCTATAAGACAATGATCATTCAAAGAGACCACTGAGTTCAAATTATGTTGGTCATCTCCTGTGTTGTGCATGGGGCTTGCCCTTAAAGTAGTTTGTATACCCCATGAAACTCCACTGGAGAAAACTCACTTTTCTTCGTAAGAGGTTATCAATTTAGAGACAGCTTCTGGGTTAGGGTGAGGACTTATGAAAACACAATTTAATACGAATGAAAAGTGAGACATTCCTACCTATCCTTGCAAAGGATAAAGTAAAAGGATAATCAAAGAAAATGGAAAATAATTTCTATCAGTAAGTGTGGAAACACATAGGTATAACCAAATCCTTTAGAAACAGTTTACTAAAATGGCTATGAGAATAAATAAGAAATATTATATTTTAAAAGAAATAATATCTATATACATTAATTCATTTTCACAAAGAAAATCCTTTCCTTTTTTTTTTTTTTAAAGCAGGATCTATAATGCTGACTAGGCTGGCTTCAAATTTACAGTGATCCACTTAGCTTTTTCTACAGAGTTTTTCCTTCCATGAAGAAAATTTATAACCTAAATATCTCAAAGTTAAAAATCTTTCAAAACCTTCAAACAAACAACACCAAAAATTACAAACAAACTCTAGTATGGGGGTAAATAGATACTTTGTAACATATTTAAATAATAGTGTAGCTATGAACTCCAACCTGAGCAGTTCAGAACACTGATATACAGTAAATTACACAATAATCATTCTTCTGAGTGGGGCTAAGGGTATCTAATCATAACAAGTTCAATACAATTCTCGATGAAAGTAAGTGTAAGACATCAATGTCAAACAATTTATTTTAAGAATGCATGGGTCAGGCCAGGCAGTGATGGAGTATGCCTTTTATTTCAACACTCCAGAGGCAGAGACAGTCGGATCTTTTGAATTCAAGGCCATCCTGCTCTGCACAGCAAGTTCCCAGGAGAGTCAGAGCTTCACAGAGAAACCCTGTCACACACATACATACACACACACACTCACACACAGAGAGGGAGAGAGAGACAGAGAGAAAGAGATATACACACAGACACACAGAGAATGCAAGATTTAATTAATATTAAAAATATACTATGGAAATACATATCTATTGATCTATAGAGTACATGATGAGATGTTGTTTATGATTTGTAAAACAAAACAATAACAACTATGCATAGAATGTAAACACCAATTCAGCTATACCAGCAAATGCAGGCAGCTCAACTTTAATTAGAAACAGGATATTTGCAATTTTTGTAAAATAATACAGGTAAGTAACTTGGGGACTATTTTATTTTTGTATTATCAATTTAGAAATTATTGCAAGTTCATAAATTAAAAACAGAGCATAATGGTGCATAAAAAGAAAAAATTATAATTAATCATGTTAAATGAATAAATATCTATAAAACTAATCAATATTGCAAAACTAAAAGTAGAAAATATAAGGCTCTTATAGATGGAATATTCATATTCTAAAAACATAATCTTAAATCACATGAAATTACATTAATTGTATAAATAAATAAGCAAACATAAAAGCTGTATAGAAATAGAAAAAACTAAGACTATCTAAAATCATTTTATGAAAATATATCTGAATGCTGTATAATGCCGTATGTGAATACTTCTTGATATATTCAGCAATATATTGTTGATGAACAAGTAGGACAAAGGACAGAATAAAGCTATAAATAGACCCACAAATACCAAACACATATGTTAACCTTATTGACATGACTCAGAAAAAAGCATCCTTAGCAACAAATGGAGTTGAGTCAATGAGCCAAATGTTTTAAAGAATATAAATTTTGCTATCTCAAACCCTACCACACACATAACACAAAATGAATTGCAGGCAAAATGAACAATTTAATTTAAATAACAATATAGTTCCTAGACAAAATGAAAGAAAAATGTCCCCATGATACTGGAGTAGGTAGAGCAGTTTGTTCTGTTTTTAACTAGGAAGAAATACACTATCTGTAAAAGAAGAAACTAGTATGTTCAAGTTGATTATAATAAAACTCTTCTGTGACTCAGAGACTTTAGGCAAAAGAGAGGTCTGGGAGCAAAAGAAGGTATCTGCAAAATGTAGTCTGTGTATGTAATGTGACAAATATAAATCCACATACAAAAATATAAAGAAATGCCTACAAAAGATATTAAAAGCAGCAACAAAACTGAAACTAAGAAATAAACTATGCATGTAGATTACAAAAGAGGAGATCTAAAGCAGAAATATTCAAAGTAAATTCACATACTAGAAAAGATATTATGTAAAAGGTAGTTAATACTAAGTACTGGCAAAGATGCATTGAAAGTGCCATACACTGCTGATATAGTGATTTTAAACTTAGAAAATTGATAGTATTTTAAAAAGCTGAATATAAGCATTTTGGTGATAACAACTTTTGTACTTATCTAATGAAAATATGTAAAAATTAACATAACATGTACTAGAAGGTGATAGGTCCCAAATTAGGAACCAGCTACATATATCAACAATACACCTTCATAAACTGAAGGTCAAAAATCCTACCTAGAGTTGGGAGATGCAAAACAATCTAGCATCATTAAAAAGTTTCTGACCAACTGTTAATTCAAACTAAAATGATTTGCCCTGAGGTATTTCTGGTAGCACCAGCCAAAGTCACCTCATGTGCCATCACTCCAGACTTGGTTTTGAACACACAACATGTTTATTTTGCATTACATGCATAGTCCCTCAGCACAACAAACACTACTTGAAGGAGCAGATTCAAAACAATTAGATGTTTTAAATTATCTGTACTATACATGACAGTTTCCATTTGTTTAGAAATATAATGGTTTAAATAGAATGACTTTTAATATTTTTGGACTGTCATTTTTTTACCATGTGTGGATAAAACTCATATATATTTGAATTACATTTGCACTAGAATATTGAATTTTAAAAGTGGATATTTGAATTCACAAGGTAAGTTTCTTTAAAAAGTTGTTAATTTAAGCTTAATTGTAATAAATTAAAAATTATTACAGAACTTCTAAATTTTTCTTAAATAGCCAAAAAATGTTTCTGCAATTAATATACTATCCTATCTATGTGAAATATTTTTCTCAGTATTTATTATAAAAGTATTGATTAACTCTGAAATACATAAAAGATGCTCCACATCCTGTAGTATCAGACTCTGCCAAGATTCCTTTATGCAAAAATAATGAAGCATGTCAGTCTCATTACCATATAAATTTTATTTAATCTTTAAATAAATAGTAAAATTATATGTACACCAAGTAACTTAAATAAATGAATTATTTATTTTAATTAATGTTTAATTTATCTCCCTATTTTATATATCTATATGATAAAGTCATGTAAATAATTCTCAGGTTAAGGGGTTCACAAACAGAAAATGTTTAAATTCACTTATTTTAGAACAGAGAAAACATGATACAAATTATGGATTAACAGAAATACTGTAAAGTAACAAAAAAATTGTGTTTCTAATGTTAATATTGCAGACTGAAGTCAAAGCCAGGAAAATCTTGAGAATTCACTGCCAGTCAATCTAGATGAAATGACAAACTTCCTTGTGAATGAGACCCTTCTCAAGGCAATAAGGTATAGAGCAATAGACGATGGTGCATGATGTTCTGTTCTGATCTCCCTACCTATGACACATAACCATGCTTCCCTGCCCACTAATTTGCATTCAACACACACACCCACACGCAGAGCCAAATATGAAATAATATATACACTATGTCTATACATTGTTCACAAATAATCAAACCTAATATACTTGTTAGGAATTGTATTAATGACTATCTTGAAGAAGTGGGGACTAGAAAGAAGAATACGAATGCCTATTTTGTCTGTTGTCTTTTGGTCAGGGTGACACATATATAGTTATGCCCACTGGGTACAAGTTCACTTTACTTTTAGATGTAATTTAAATTTGCATGTATGTTTTCTTTGAAAAATTTTTTATGTGTATGGTTGTTTTACTTGCACCACGTGTATGCCTTGTGCCCACAGAGTCCAGAAAAGGGCTTCATATGCACTGGGACTAGAGTTAGAAATGACTATTAGCCAAAATGTGGTGGGAAGTGGGAGCCTAACCACATTCCTTGGATGTTCAGTCAGTGATCTTAACTACTGAGCTATCACTCAAGCCACTCTAGGTAGTTTTCTTGCACTAAAATGATTAATATAAAATTAACATAAAGTTGAATAAAATCCCACTAGTTACATTTTTCTTTATTTTTTAGCCACTTAGCCTAGAACATGACAAAGTCATAAAAACAAGGGTTAGTGAAATAAATAAAGCCTTAATTTGGTAGTTGGAGAACCATAAAAGAAAATTATAAAACACCAGTGAGATTACAAAAAAAGGAGTCAATAAAGTGACGTCATAAAGTTGTTAGGAATTCCAACCTCATTTTAGCTGCACATGTATACAACTGATGTTTATCTACATATAAAAGAAATAACCAACAGACTATGGCCAAAGTCTAAGACAGTCCACTGAAATACACATAGGTCAGTTCTGAAGAGCTAGAAAAATAAAACTGATATTGAAACCACAGAAAGAAGCTTCTAATTTCAACCAGCTCAATTGTTCACTAGTGTAAAACTATCAATATTCTTCCAAGAATCTGAACAAGACTTACAATACCATAATACAATTTCAAAATGCCCAAGACACAATCTAAAATCACTAGGTGTATGAAGCACTAGGAAAACAAACTTTCATGGGCAAAGACAATCAAGAGACTCACAAAAAAATTGAAATGATACAGATGAAGCAACTGAATGACAAAGATATTAGATTAGCCATTATGAAATGATCCAAAATAAAAGAAAAAGATTTAAAGTGCAAACATAAAAGAAAATCACATCAGTAGATCTTATGAATAGTTAAATGAAGATAATCTCAAAATATATAAATAAAGCATTCAATCAACTGGAAATAGTCATTGTGAATACAAGAAAAAAAAACTCTTAAAAAATGGTGCAGAAAATCCTATGAGACAAAACCAAAAGGACTTATATTTAATTTACAAGATTATCAGTACATGTGCAATGCTAAAACAAATATTAGAATTGTGGTACACCACCAGAGTGAAAACAAAAATAACTGTTATCCAGCTACATTAACACCTAAGTGCTAGAAGCTGAAGACAGAGAAGAATAGCTTTCAAACATTTAGAGAAAATCACATGTTATCTTGAAGAGGCTACAATGGACAAGGACTTCTCAGTCGAAAGCATTAAAATCAAAAGAAAAGGACATATTTTGTTTTTAAATGATGAGAGTAAGGAACTGTTAACACATAAAATTTTGTATCTATTAAAACTATTTTTATAGATTAAAATAAAGACAATATGGGATGAAGAATTAAGGAAGTTTGCTGACATAACACCTTCTCTATAGATTGACTTAAAGGAGTATTCTCCCACCAGAAGTAACCGACCCAAGAAATCTTAGTTTCTTTGAATTACTGTTTCATTAGACAATAAAAAGAGAAATGACAAAAAAAAAATCAATTAAAGTGTAAGGAGTACTCCCTCTTGTCTTATTTGCAGTGTTTGACAACTTAAATGTACAATTATCACACAGTATTTTATGTAATTGTCAATATATGTAGAGGAGAGAGAGAGAGGGAAGGAGAAAGGAAGGGAGGGAGGAGGAAGAGAGAGAAGGAGAAAGGGAGGGAGGGAGAGAGAGAGAGAGAAAATACTATAGGGAAGAAAGTGAAAAGATGCACAAGTTCCCAGTATGCATGTTCTATTAACAGTGATGAAACATGCATTCCAAGGGGGTTATAAGATTTTAGACATTTATGTAACAAATTTTAGAGACATCCCTAAGGAAATTCATATCAACAGATCAGTCAATAGCATAACAGTTAAATAAGAGTTAATGTAAGAACAGACTCTATTCCAAAGAGGAAGACATTCAGAACATCCAATATAGTGATAGAGCATCTGAGAAGTGCCAAGAAAACAACTACTAACAAACCAATATAAGCCAAACCAAACAAGTCTTTATCCTCATGGCTCTGGGACAGAAGGAAGAGGCTCTGTCCAACAGGTAAACCAAGAAGTAGAGACAACAAGAAACACTCAGTCCTACTTTGCCATACAGACCTTACAAGCCTCACATCCATTAGTAGTAGGCTTTAGTGAAACAATGAGTTCTCTGGTAGAGAAGTTGAAAGTGAAGAAGAACCCCATTTTGTCATTCCATATGACAGTGGGAGTGGCCCAGGTGTCTCATTGAGAAGGCTATTATAAAAACAAAGCTATTCTGGGGTCCTGAAATAAGAGATCAATTCTTAACCGGATTGTGAATCTCAACCTGTGACAGCCACAATGAAAGAGACATTCTTGAGACATGGTGGTTGACAGTGAGACACTGGACACTGACAAGCTGCAGTCAACTTAGTTTAGGTAGTTGAGCCTTGAGTGGTTACTCTGACCTTGGTGGGTCACACCTGACCTTATCAAATGATAATGACACCAGAGATTCAAGTCAGTAAGTAGGTCAAGCCACCTATCAGTGCTTTATGACTATAGACCTAAAAACTCTGAAAGGCCTCTCTTCAGAATCTGACTGGTACTTGGATCTTTAAATATGAAAATAAATGATATGCCTGTATAGATTTCAGTGCTGTGGATGCTTGCTCCTCACACAAAAACTTGACAGATGTTCCAGGCAGAAAACTGGACACTCCAAAGGCTATGTTCTGTAGAGTCTCAGGAGTGTGACAGCCTTCACAATTAGATATTGGAAGCATTTTCCTTATTCTATTTTAATCATTTCAATCCAATCCATGCATTTTTTTGCTACTTTTTTGAGAGAGGTCCTTACTATTTAGCCATTACTTACCTGAAACACAGTTTGTATCCCAGTCTGGCTTTGAACTTGCAGAAATCCACCTGCCTCTGCCTCCCAATTTGTGCAATTAAAAGCATGCACAACCATGCCTGGCTCTTATATTTTTCTCTATATTTTACTTTTGTTTGTTACTGGACTGTACCTTTAGTATGGTGATTTTCTCTTACTTAAAAAAAAAAATCTCCTGTTACTGCTTTTGCTTGCCTTAAATTTATCAAATTTTGCTTTTAAACATTCTCATTACATGGAAGTCTTTTTTTTTTTTTTTTTTTTGCTACTCAACTGTTCTTTTTTTCTTCTCCTCCATAGTGCTATGATGACAATTGAGCCAGGCACCAATCTGGCTGTAAGAGACAGTTCGGGCTATCTATTTTCTACTACAAGGAATATAAACTAGTGTCCTCCCCATAGACTCCATGGAGATTCTTCTGTCTCACACAACCCCAAATGCAGACCAGAAATCCCCCACAGCACTCTCCCTCTCTATGCCACTCCAATCTAATTGTTCATGTTCCCATCCCCACCTGCCCTCGGTCCACTCACAAAAATATCTTTTATTTTCCTTTCCTAGGAAGATCTGGGTATCCCCAAATTAGCTTTCATTATTACCTCTGTGACTGTAAAATGTATCATAGTTATCATTCATCTTATATCTAATATCTACTTTTGAGTGAGTACATACTATTTTGTCTTTCTTTCTTAGTCTGGGTTATCTCACTTAGAATAATTTTGTTCTAGATCCATCCATTTCCCTGCAAATGTCCTGGTGTCCATGTTTTTAACAGTTGAGTAATAATCCATTATGGAAATGTGCCACATTTTTTATGTATTCCTTGGTTGTGGGACATCTAGGCTGTTTACAAGTTCTAGCTATTACAAATATAGTTGCTATGAACATATTTGAGCACAACTGAGCATCCTTTGGGTATATGCCCAAGAGTGGTATAGCTCGGTCTTATAGTAGGTTCATTCCCAGTTTTCTGAGAATCTGTCGCACTGACTTTCAAAGTGGCTATAAAACTTTGCACTCCCACCAGCAATGAAGAAGTGGTCCCCTTGTGCCATATCCTCTCCAGCATGACCTGTCCCTTGTGTTTTTCTTAGCCATTCTGACAGGTATAAAATAGAATCTCAGAGTTATTTTGCAAGTTTATTGCCAACATTAAATTAAATGGAGAAAAACTCAAAGCAATTCCATTAAAATCAGAAACAAGACATGGTTGTCCACTCTTTCCATACCTCTTCAATACAGTACTTGAAATTCTACCTCAAGCAATAGCACAGCTAAAGGAAATCAAGAGGATACAATTTGTAAAGGAAGAAGTCAAATTATCATTATTCATAGTTGATAGGTAAGTATGTATACTTAAGTGATCCCAAAACTCTACCAGAAAACTCATTAATAAACACCTTTAGTAAAGTGACTGTAAA
Organism: Sigmodon hispidus; assembly: GCA_004025045.1. Classification (NCBI taxonomy): domain Eukaryota; kingdom Metazoa; phylum Chordata; class Mammalia; order Rodentia; family Cricetidae; genus Sigmodon; species Sigmodon hispidus. Next base: position 16,201 of record PVIH01015106.1, read on the forward strand.
CAAAATTAACTCAAAATATTCAGTAACCCTCTGATATACAAATGATAAATAAGCTAAGAAAGAAATCAGAGAATCAACACCCGTTATAATAGCCTAAAATAAAATAAAAGCTCTTTGTGTAACTCTAACCAAGCAAGTGAAAACCTGTATGACAAGAACATCAAATCTTTGAGCAAAGAAATTGAAGAAAATATCAGATGACAGAATGATCTCCCCTGCTCATGGATTGGCAGGATTAACAATAGAAATAGCCATCTTACCATAAGCAATCTACAGAGTCACTGAAATAAATTCCTATTAAAATCCCAAAACAATCCTTTACTTCTTTACAGTCATTGAAATGACAGCATTCATTTTCATATAGAAAAACAAATAAATCCAGGCTAGCCAAAACAGTTCTGTACAATAAAAGAACTTCACCTTCCCTGATTTCAAGCTCTATTACAGAGCTAAAGATATAAAACCCACATGGAATTGGCATAAAAACAGACAGGTGGATCAGTGAAACTGAATCAAAGACCCAGATATAAATCCAAACACCTCTGTTAACCTAATTTTCGACAAGGATACCAAAATTATACAATGGAAAAAAGAAAGCATCTTCAACAAATGGTACTAATCTCACTGAATGCTGGCATGTAGAATAATACAAATTGATCCATATTTATTATGCTGCACAAAACTCAAATCCAAGTGGATCAAAGACCTCAACTTAAACCCAGCCACACTGAACCTGATAGAAGAGATTGTGGGAAATATTTTGGAATGCATTGGCACAGGACACAACTTCCTGTTCAGAAGAACAATAGCACAGGCACTAAGATCAACAATTACGAAATAGGACTTCATAAAACAAAAAATTTCAGTAAGGTACAGCACACTGTCAACTGGACAAAAATGGCAGCCTACAAAATGGGAAAAGATCATTCAACACAGGGCTGATTCCCAAAATATATAAAGAACTCTCGAAACTAGATATCAACAAGCCAAATACTATAATAATAAATGGGATACAGATTTAAACAGAGAATTCTCAACATAAGAATATCAAGTGGCCAAAAAACACTGGAGATCTTCAATAACCTTAGCCATCAGGAAAATTCAAATCAAAAAGACTCTTTTCTTTTTAAACCCTTCAAATCAATGTGTGCTGTCCAAATATTCCTAGATGTGTGGTCTCCCACTGAAGCATTTTCTCTGAATCTTGGCCAGTTGTGAGTCTTTATGTTGATTACTATCTACTGCAAACAGAAGCTTCTCAGATGAGGATGGAGATACAATACTTTAGAAGACAGCCACTTTCTACAGAAAATATAGTAATACTTGCTACAACAGTATCTTATAAAGGTAGATAACCTGCCCAGGCTGATAGTCAGGAACTTGGTTAAACTAAGCTTCCTTTGCTTATAGCTCTCATTGATAGGGACCAATCTCTTCTACCTACAAAAGAGTAATAGTTCATCCACATAAAATGCCTTAGCTGCCAAATGGACGGTCAGTTCTGCTTCAGCCTTCAGAATAAATATTCCTTGAGGTGAACTCTAGGATTTCTATCACCATAGTTAACTGGCAGACAGAAATCCACCTACCATCCCTTCTCTGCAGCCCAAAGAACCAAAGTAATTAACTCTCCCATGACTTTGAATGAATTCTCTAACTCCAGAAACTTCTGTGGAGGTTCCTAAACATCAATAGATAGAAACAGGATGGCTATGCCTTCCACAGTCTACTTAGACCTTCCACCTAAAAGTCAGTTCTATCTATTCAGGTTCAAAGTGGTTATGAATAAATATAAACAAAACATGAGTATCTGAATTTTTTATATACATATTTTTTTCTTTCACCTTTTCTCTCCAAATTCCATTGATTTCATTTATAACCCCTGGAATGAATTCATTTGCTGTTTCAACTCCTGTCAAGTCTTCTGATCCTGGCTTCCCTGACTAAGTGAAAACCACTCTAAGGGCTTTGACCAAAAACAAACAAAGATTTCTGTTTCCTCTTTGTCCTGCCCAACTAAAATAGAGTAAGTTCTCATCTTCATAATGTTAACTTTCTTATAAAACTGTGAAATCACTTGTGTGGTTTTTCTTTTTGTTTGCTTGTTTGTTTTTAAGGGCATTCCTGGCTGTAAGAGGATGAGACAATGTTAAAATTTCTCTACGTGGAAATGATGGTACTAAGAGGGAAGGGGGAACATTCAATGCTCCATTACATGTTTGTCTGATAGCTCTTATGTTCTTAACAAAAAATTGGAAGTAGAAGTATTTTATTGTGTTTTGTTTCTAAAGAAAATATCCTGTTTCATAGATGGACTATTTGAGTGGAAATTAACTAAGAGGATTTTGCTAATTATACTAGGTAAAGGTACATTTTACAATGTACTTGGTCTAAAGATTGTTTAAATCCATTTTAAAGTGTAGTGTCAAATACTTCCAATTTTACATTTTAGATACAATATATGTATATGAATAGAAGGTTTTAGTATTAAATGTGTCTAGTACTAGATATAAGACCAAGGATTATGAACTACTACCTAAGTACAGGGCAGACTGTAAAATGCATATTAATGCTAATGAAAGTCAGGATTAGGAGATTACTGTAGGGATCTCCTCTCCCAAATATAAGTTTTAACTCAACACTCAGGGCATTCTAGAATTGTGATTAGAACAATACTGAAAAGGGAAGGGATGAAGTTAATCACTGACCTTCACTCAAACATCTGGACTAATACCCAAAAAATAACACATTAGCAAACAGAATGACAGCAGAAAATCCCAGTGCTCAGTTCATCTCCTTATGGTGAACCTGTTCTACTGGTCTTTTGATGACACAGATATTAAAAGAATATATTAGTTATCTAAAGAAAATGAGAAAGATATCCTGAAATCACCAGGAAAGCTTTTGTTTAAATTAACCTTTCTGTCCCTCAAATGAGAACCATGGAGTAGACTTAATTGGCATAGTCATTTTAGGTCTAAGTAGATGAATGACATCAGAAAATTACAAGGCAATGATAGACTTGCCATTGGCAATGATGCCCCTTAAAACGATTACACTAATCTAGTATTCTTATTATTCTGACAAGGCAAGAATCTCAGTGACCTTTATACCACTGGATAAATTGACCACTACCCCAAAACATGAATGTTATTTTGCTGGCTACATATGTGTTTCTAGCAACCTTATACAAGAGAGAAACCCACTATGTTAAACTGACATCCTATAGTTTAGGAGGGACTCATTTTGACATGAAGATCACCAATTGTTTCTGTGTCACTTTCATGATCTTTGTTCATTCCGATACAATACCTTTTGGTTCCTAATATTAACCACAAAGGCAGATTTGCATCTTTGAATTCATTTATTCAAAGTAATATCACAAAAGATGTGAGTTGTCTGTTTCTTTCCCTTTGTTGTCACGGCAATAAAGGGCAAAGGGGTGTGAATCATCATGCCTGGACCACTAACATATGCATTTACAATTCTTGGGGAAAAATCCTTTTTGGACTGCAGGCACACAGAACATAAGAAACTTTTTTTTCTATTTTTTCTTCTTTATTTATTTTGTATTTATCAAGAAAAACAGTAAATTGAATTTAAAATGCTGATAAGTTAACAATAACTATAAAGAAAATAAAAATCATAAGCATGACTTATCAAGGGTGATAGTGCAAATAATTTGCTACACATAAATTACTTTGTGTTCAGCTTTCCCTCTGAATTTTTTTTTCTATCCCTGTATATTCTTATTCAAGGTCCCTTCCCCCTCCCGCCACATCAGGTCATTTTTTTCTTCTCCACAACTCCCCATCCCCTTCCTGGGCAGGCATCAGACAGTCCCATGGTCCCACTGATCCAATAATGCTTAGTTCAGTCTCCACTCCTGGCAAATCCTGTTTTGTCCCCCCTCCCTCAAGAGTGAGTCAGGTGTTCCTCTAGGTGGAATGGGATCCGAAGGGTCAGTCCAGGGTGTTTCTGATTCCAAGCTGTTCAGTGGTTGTGGTTTGCAGCTTGGGCATGCTTGGCTTTTTTCTTGTTTGTTTGTTTAGAGACCACTAATGAGTGAGTACAACCCCTGCTTATCTTTCTGAGATTGTGATACCTCGCTCAGGAGGATATTCTCCAAATCCATCCATTTGCCTGCAAATTTTAGGATATCATTTTTTTCTTACTGCTGAGTAGTATTCCATTGTGTAGATGTACCACAGTTTGTTAATCCATTTTTCAGTTGAGGGACATATAGGTTGTTTCCAGGTTCTTGCTATTACAAATAATGCTGCTATGAATATAGTTGAGCTAATAGCTTTGGAGTGTGAATGTGCATTTTTAGGGTATACATCCAGAAGTGGTATTGCTGGGTCCTTGGGTCAAAATTTTACTTAGGTCAAAAAAGAGAATCAAACTATAGGCAGCCCCCAAAATTATACCTTTTATTCTGGTCTCTCCAGGTTATTAAAGACCTACAAAACTTTTTTTTAAGCCCCAGGTCATACATACTATTAACACTTTTTTAAATTAGGATTGATGAACACTGTAAAAGCAAGGAAATTTAGTCCTTAGTACTCTGCCTGCCCTATTCTCTCCCTACCTGCTAAATAAATAAATAAGTGTAGCCCAGAATGCGATAGGATACAACAGAATGAGGTGTAACTGAAATAATTAAAAAGATAATAGACTATGGAGTATCTATGTTTACCATGCATAGGGCAAATATAGTCTTATACAATTTATGCTTCAATTGTGGCTATTGAGCACTTCACTGTGTCTTAAATGTACTTCTCTTCTGTTGTTGTATTTCTGTATAGGCAGCTATGGACCTTGGGCTTTTGTCTAGTTTAAACTACTCACCCACTGTGATGGTTTGAAAGAAAGTGGCCCTCAAAGGGAATGTCAGTATTAGGAGGTATGGATTTGTTACAGTATATATGGCCTTGTTGGAAAAAGTGTGTCACTGTGAAAGCAGGTTTTATGGTCTCATATATGTTTAAACCATGCCCGTGTCTCAGACCACTTCTTGTGCATGATAGAGAAGTCTTGGCTACCTCTTCAGCACCATATTTGCCTGCATGCTGCCATGTGCCATCATGATGATAATAGATTGAACTTCTGAATTGTAAGCCACTCAATTAAATATTGTTACTTTATAAGAGTTTCCATGGTCATGGTATATACCTCTTTAGAGCAATAAAAAGTCTAACTAAAACACCTGTTCACTGCAGGATTTAGCACAAGCCCTTATCTCTATAGAGTTACTAGTACTCCCTGATGACCACATATGTTAAAAACTATGTGGGAGATGGTGTCACACTCTGGAGAAAATATGAACCATACACAAAGGTAACTAGCTCAGTTTATGCCTAAACAGAGATGGGCATATCTAAGTATCCCGTAGTTAGAGCTTCTCTTCCAAGACCTTATAGGAAATGAGCATAGTACCCTAAAAACTTATTCTGACAATTAAATTTCCACAGCACAAGTCACTCTGATACCAAATTCATTAGCAAAGGGAAATGAAAGGAACACAGCAACATTGCTATTAATGGGGTTCATGCATGTTACTACCCCCAAATATACTAGAAATACTCATCTCTATTTGTCTATGTGCATCTTTAGGGTATACATCCAGAAGTGGTATTGCTGGATGTCTATGTCCACACAAAATCTGTTTTTCAATACAGAGCAATACATGAGTACATTTTTTAAGTTTTAAGGACATTTAAATTATATAATTTCCTTTACCCAAAAAAATCTTTTATGAATTTCATGCAGGCCCACACAGAAACATACATAGAAACACACATACAAGCCATAGAGAGACAGAAAACATGAGCAGCCTATAACTCAAATATATTTTGGAGCACACAAATTAGTAGGTTCTAGAATCAGAATACTGAAAAATATCAGACATTCTTAATTGATAAACTCTATTTATGTGAATCTCTAGCACCAAATGGGCATTCATCAGGTAATGATTCATATCTAATTAATCTATAAGATGGATACTTTAATAGAAGAGTGGAAATTTGACACTGAATCCAAATCATAAAAAAATTCTCTAGAAAGGGCCTTCATAACCAAAGGTAGACAGTATGAATATGAATAAAAATATACTTAACTTGCAAAGAGACTTTAGGAAAACTACATACCAGCTTGGAAAATGAGCCTCTCATGTTTAGGCTCCTTGTGTCATTCAGTAAGTACATTCAAATGAAGCAATAATGATACAAAATCTACTTTGAGTCTTCAAAAAGTTTGAAGTAAAGCTTCACAATAAAAACTGTACAAAAAATTCTGAGTGTACATATACCATTTAACTTTATTTTGCTGAATGGATTTATTTACCTAGGATATTATAAAACCACATTCCTGAGTTTGTCTTTGAGTACTTTTAGAAATGGCTAGAAACAAAACACTTGGATATAATTAATGAGCTGATCATCTGAGACATCAGATAATTTCACTGATTACCGAGATGTGGGCAACTATGGAAGAGATTGCTGGGAATATGTGTCTTGGATAGATCCAAGTCTATCACCTGGACCTGATGACTGCTTCCTTTTCTTGTTACCAGGCAGTAAATGTCATGTGCTCTAGCTGCATTCTGTCTTTCCACAGCCCAGAACAATGGGAAAAGTTGACCATCAGTGAAATCTCTAAAACTATGAGCCGAAGCAAATATTTCTTCAAGGTTTTTGTTAAAAGGATAAAAAATCACCACAAAAGCAACACAAAATTAGGACCATGTATTTAACAAATATTAAACTGCATTAGATACAGGAAATGAAATGTGAAGTGTAAAGGTGAAAAGATGGAAAGTGCTTTTATAAATATTGACTATCAAATTTAAAATGTCATCTGCTCATTCTTTACATTGAAACATTCTCTTCAGGTAGCAAAATAGTAAATGACAGCATCACTGAATTCAAAAGACTAAATGATTTCCCATTTGCTGTGGAGTAAGAAACCGAGACTCAGAATTAACAATGCTCAAGTAAAACACAAACATCATGAATTCTTGAGCTTTACTAATTAGAAGAAAATGGAAGTTCCTTTATGTTGAGTTGAATATGTCGAGCTATCACTAGTGATAACTCAAGACTGTAGTGTGTGGGGTGTGTCTGAGGATTGCATGTGTGCATGTGTTCACGTGGAACCTAGGGGACAACCTCAGGTATTGCTCCTCATGTGCTGCCCATCTGTTTGGCTTGGTTTGAAGACAGAATCACTCCTTCATCTAAAACTAACCAAGGAGAATATTATAAACTGTTGACTTGTCTCTGTGTTCCTCCATGTTAGGATCACAAGGTCATTCCACAGCACCCTACTTTGTTATGTGGTTCTCGATTTAACTAAAGTCTCTAGCTTTAATGAATGAGCTACTTCTCAATTCTAAGACTAAGTACTTTAAATAATCTCCAAACAAGTCAAAACTATTACATTGAGTTACCCAGAATATTTCGATGTGCTCCAGTTCTAAAGATCCAAACACTATATGCATCAACAGAAGTTATACATATCTATCCTTGCGCATGTTAAAAAGTTAATAGCTGAAGAAAATGGTCATCTAAAATATATAATGAATGAATTACAAGTAATAACAAGCCATGAAAGCAAGATACCATTTAAAATAAAGGAAGAAAGCATTTAGATTTGTCAACAAACAAAAAGTTCAATGAGAGCTGAATGATAAATTGTTTGGTGGCATCAGAAAGGCCCTGATGTAGACAAACAGAATTGAATTAAAACATAATTCAGAAAACAGAAGCAGAAGGTATAAATATCTCTCTGGAGAAATCTGAACACAAAAAAGAGACAGGGAGCAGTAGGTATTCTCTATTTTTATAACTCACATGTCAGTAATGTTAAGAAGATGAGTCATGAGTCTGCCTAATCTGTTACACCTCTTTGGTCATTATGGCATATAGGTCCTACCTCCAAAAAACTGATCATACAACCTAAAATTCATTCTCCAATAACTTAAAAACCTAAATGAATACAAAACATCTTTACATATGATTATGATCATTTATTCAGCTCATGTATCTACATTCAGCTTAATAATGAACTACATATACATAATACTTCTGAACAACCCAGGCATTTTTATGTTATTTCTCTCAACTTTTATGCATACTTTTACTTTATTCTAGAATATCCTTTTCCAGTACAACCATTTCCAACTCCTTCATTTATCAAATTACTTTCCAGGCAATTAAAATCTCCATGCAAACATTATCTTATCTCATGAATAATACTTCCATAAAAGCCAAAGTAAAATTCATATTCCCACAGTATCTACTGTGAGTCCTTTACTAAGATGACCATAACCCATAGATCCATTCAAAACATGTTTCATAATTTTATTTATATATGTGTGTGTTTAGCAAATAATAAATGGTTTTAAGTGAAAGAAAGAATAGATTGCTTACTAAAAACATGACACATACCTATAATAAGAGTACCTTTTAAATTTGGTAATAGGTTACACACACATATACAGAGAGAGATTGGCAGGGAGGGAGGGACAGAGGGAGGAAGGTAGGGAGGGAGAGAGAGAGAGACACTAAGTGAAACTAGTGATTTGCAAGTTGCAGGTACATTTATTTCCCTGCAAATGAAAACTTGCACATTCTGATGTAAGAAAGCTCACTGAACTATTTTTGAATGTATAGCATCTCCTTACATCAGCTTGTTCAATTTAACAAAAGTCTCTTAAAAACACATGCAATACAAAGAATGCAAAATTATAAATGCAATATTCTCTGCTCCACAGTTGAAAATCTGGAATGCAGAATTAGTAACACTTAGAAATATAAACTGCTTTGAACTTCTTGCCTTTTACAAAGAAACTGTATAAGACGTCTCTTGGGTAACCAGTTGAATTAAAATATTCCAAATAAAAAGACAACGAAATGCAAGCCAATGAAATTCAAAATCCAAAGCAGGAAGATTTTTTTCCCTCCAATTTGAAGTCATGTTGTATAAGTGTCCACCTACTTAGAAGTAGAACAGCTGCAAAATCACTCTACTTACTTACTATAAAACTAAAACATAAACTGCATCCAAAAGACTAGATCCCTTTCAAAATTAAACAAAAGTTTTGAAATAACTCAATTTAAGTATTTCAATTAATTTACATATTTAAAATTATAAATAAAATCTGTTTTCTTATTACTCTTCCAGATGAGTGGTTTAATAAGAAGTTTGATGCTTTACTTTGATTTTTGGTGTGCAATCGTGTATGCATGTGTGTGTGCGTGCAACTTAAAAATGGAGTTTGCTTTTATGAGCTTAAATCCTGGAAGACATTTTTTTCCATGAAGGTAGCTGTTTGTTTTTACTTAACCTTCAAGCTCAGTGCCTGTTAATATAAACTTAGGAAAACAAAATGAAAGTAAAAGGAAATCCTAATTATTTTGAATGTTTTAATTCTAAGGTTAAAGGCACCTAAGTTATCAATTAGTCAAACCTTTGGTGTGTTTTGCTATTAACCAACTGTCTCTAATGACTGTCATCCTGAGCAGGGGGTGTTTAACTGTAAATCAATAACAGGTGGTAGCTCTGGCCTCCACTATATCCACTTCAAAAATCACTGGGCAGCTACATGGACAACAGATGTGCTTCACCTGTAGTGACTCTTCTATTTCCTTTTCAACAGTAGTACCTTTTTCTTTGGACTTAAATCTTAACCCAAGCTGCAGGTAAAATAAACAAGTGGAAGCTGATCACACTAAAAAAAATGTATGCTCAGTGGTTTTAATAGAAAATTCAACAATATCCAGGTTGAACCTTTTTTGTAGCCATAATTCCTAGTCAGCCCTGTCATAAGATAGGGAAGGCCTAAAAGAACATACATTGAACTGTTCTTTTTCATTTGTTTTTATTTATTTATTCATTTACTTATAAAAAGTCTTTTTTCCATGTATCCCTCTGCTCCCCCTCCCTTCCATTCTTCCAATCCCTCCCAGTCAGCTTTCAGCCTCTCCTTCCACAAAAAGGATAAGTACTGTTCCTTTTTAGCACAATAAATGAACAAATAAGTAAAAAGCATCTGGTTTGCAGGAAAGTCAGAGACTTTGCAAAATTTCTGCATTTTATTATAATCAGGTATTGCTTGTAAGTCTAAAAATACATTTCATTTCTGAGAAAAATAACTGAACTGCTCACTACAAAGTTTGTAACCAAAAGGAAAAACCATGACTCTAAGAGATGCCTTGTAAGGTCCAGGTTTCACATGCTCAAGCAAGGTCATGGTAGCCAACCTCCAAGGGAAGTCTGGGATTATCCTAATTCCCTTGATGAATTTTCTTCAAGAAAAAATGAGCTCCATTTCCGCTTTAAAATTCTAGAGTGTCTCTAATACAGCAACTATGACAACCTTCTCCTTGTTCTCACGTAAGAGGAAACCCTATAATAAGAGCTTCCCAAAATGTCAAATAATACTCGTCTCATAGCAGAGCCTCTTTGTTCATTCACCATGTCTCTTTTGATATGCACAGATAATAAAAGTTCATGGAAAACTAAAGGTAATATAGAGCAGAAGCCAACACTAATTCTGTATAAATATGTCTGATTATATGAATACCATTGTTATGGTTATTTCGTCATGTCACTATTGTCACAAGAACAGCAGATAGAAGTATTCTCTCTCACTCGCACTGGTTTTGTTCATCCTCTGTCATCCAATCACTTGGTAGATTTTTGTTCAATGGGTGAAATTAAGGATAGACTTTTATGTCCATTAACTGTTTTTGTTGCATTAGTTAAACACATAACCTGTGAAACTAACTTTAAATTCATAAGGAAAAAAATCAGGAGTTTTATTCTAAACTGAATTCCTCAGCCCCTTCAAAGAATGCTGCAGAATTACTTTTTTAACTCTGCTTTTCTTAGTCACAACCACTACATTACACTGGTGACTGTCTATGACAATTTGAAAAAAAAAATAGCACAATAGCTCTAAAACTTGATTGAGAGCCTAATAAGTTAAATCTAAACTATGGTTAGATAATACAATTAAACCAAGAATATATGTGAAGTTCAGTTACAGATAACACCACCAACCTGGCAGAAGTATAGAAATATCCATCCTCAGTGCATGCCTCCTCAGTAAAAAGAAAATGGAAACCCTGTTTAGGTAGCGGTAGCACCCTACACTGCCTGCTGTACTTAAAAGAATATTCTAAGGCAAGTAGAGGTCTGCACTGTCCTTACTTTGTTTCCTCCTTGAATTCTTCTGTTCTCCATCCATCCCCCTCGAGGCCACAGCATAATATAGAACTTAACAGTGGATCTTAAATTTAGCTGACATTTTTATATTCTTCACAACACCCAAGAAGGAGGTTATTAAATAGTAGCAGGAGACCAATTGCCAGACCATTTTGACTGGGGGAAAAATACACTGTGCTTTCTTGCTGACAAACCAAACATTTCTACAATCTTTATAATAAATTTCATAAATAAGCTGCTATTAATGACTAAAAGGGGGGAGGATTATATTTTTCCAAGTCCCTTCATCCTCTCTGAAACTCTCAGTAGCCTGAAGAAGTGGCAGGAAGGATACATGAAAAGCCTCATGCTGAGCTGAGCCAAGTCTCCTAGGAAGCAGGTTCTGCCAGTCAGAGGCAAAGATACACCTCTGTGATTATTTCAGTCCATTTGTTGTAGTAATTAGCTAGTGTTCCCTTTTGCTGAAGCTGGCATCACTCATAGATCTCTTTTTATTTTTTAAAACAGACTTTCTTTCCTTTTTAAAATGAATTTACATATTTTCCACCTCTCAATCCCTCCTATGTTTTATTTATGAATATAGTTCTTCTTGATGGTAACTTTAATGTGAAATAGGTAGTAATTAATGTCCCAGTCTGCTAGGTGGAATCCCTTTCCACTCTCTCTACAGAGAAGTTTAAGGTAACTAACAGTTTACAGTCAATATTAGGTTTAATTATGCTTAATGAGAGTTAGTGTCTCTGTTTACTAACTGCATTTAGGTGTGTGGATCCTAGCTGAATTTTCCCCTGGCCTCATTCTGATTCGTTAATAGTGCCTGCGTGTGCTGTATGTGCTGCACTTAAAGCTAGGAAGCAGTTTCTGAAGAAGACAAGTAAGGCATCTGTTTCAGCTGAGACACCATTTAACTGGTGAATGTAGTCTCAAAACAACCACATCTTTCTTTGGGAAGAGAATGCCACTTTATACTTTCCAAACAGATTCACTTAAGAGGCTAATTATTGCCTAAATTCCAGACTCTGAGTAACACTATACTATAAAAAATGTTTTAAGCCCGGAACAACTATCAGTGGTACATATAATAAAACCATAGAGCACTGAATGCTTTCAAAATGTCCTGTCCCTTCCTCAGCATCATTACTAGTACCAAGATCTAAAGCAACTTCAGTCCTTTCCCCTTTCCTAAAGATTACCTTGGGATTACATTCAGCTTCACTGCATAGTAGGTAGTAAAGCTCTGCTTCTATTAATGAAGATACAAATCTAAGAAGACAAATGCTCAAACCAAATGAAATCAAGTAAAGAGCCAAAGGAAATATATACATGTGTATTTAAGGGAGCCCTTTAGCTAAGTTCTTATTGTGTGCAAAGTTGGCCATTTAGTTTCTCTAAGTCTGTTCATTTATTAATCAATTCTCCAAACAATACTATCAGTTTCTTTTCTCTAGTAAGGACATTGATGAGAAGACAATTCCTTCCCTCAACAAGCTTACCATGTAGAAAACAAATAAAAATTGTAACATGATGTGCAATCTTAATGTTCATGAGAAAATCTTAGAAACACAGGACTTCTACATCAGCGAAATGAGCAAGACATCCACTTTGGAACAGAATTTTTGTTTCTTGGTCTTATGAAGGCCATGACAGACTCAGTAAGTAGGAAGGACCAAAGTACTGCAAAAAATTGTTTAAATGACACCAAACTGTTAAACCATGAGAAATAAGTATATGTCAAAAGAAGTATGAGGTGGGAAAAGTGGAAAGAAATTTGCAAGTTAGGAAGGAACTCAAAAAGTAGATTGAGACCAAATTAAGAATGCCAGTGTCATCCTTCATTAATTTTTGAGTAATGTGAGAAGAAATAGTAGAGTGAAATATTGAAAGAACAAAGATAAGGTATCTTAAATCTGGAAATTATACTAAATTTCACAGTTGTATCCATTATTAACAACTATATTTAAGTTGTTAAGTCTTCCAATATCTTATATTAGAACTCCTTTTGCTCTTGTAAAAAACTAAATATTTTGTGCCATGGGAAAAATTTCCTAAAATGGATAACAGCAATGGAAGCTATATAAAAGCTATTGAGTGCATATTCCATGTAGTCATGAGGAAACTTATAAATCATTATATTTATTTGCTGAAACAAAAGTTTGTTTCCAATTCATTTCAGAAATTATTTATTTCTTTGAAAATTCTACCTGAATACACCCTGATTATATTTTTGTTTTAAATTTTACTGATTTCAACTTATTTACTAACAAGTTAGAATTCAACATATATCCATATATGTGGATCAGAGGCAGCCAAGTAGGAGAAGGAGGGTGGAGTTTGCCAGTCTCCATCTATCCCCCCCCCAAAAAAAACATAAAAATCCAAGTAAACCACAGGCTGTGGGCCACATAGTAAAAGATTAATAAAAATGAGTTAATTTAAGACAAAAAAACTAGCTAATAATGTGCTTAAGATATGGGCCAAACAGTTTAAAAGATATAAACATATAATTCATTTCTTTAAAAAACAAAAGCTGCGACACACAAACCAAATTCCAACCACCGCCGCGTGCCAAGTCACAAACCTCAGACCCAAAATGGCCTAAAAAAAATTTTGCAACACATACATATAAATATAAATATATATACACACACAATACAATGTTCAAACATATGTAAATACTTCACATATTTGGCAATTTTATGGTGTGAAGAGTTGAACTCTACACTTTAACAACTTTAAAATGTATGATTATAGCCATGATGACATACAACAAAGTCTATTCACTTAGCCTCCTACCGACATGTTCTTTATCACTATCTCCCCACCACTTTAAATCTAGCAACCACCATTTAACTATGTTTCTCTGTGCAGCTTTTTAAATGCTACATATAAGTGAGATCATGTAGAATGTGTACCTACACTAGTAACTGAATTTAATGTCCGTGAGTAATATTATTTAAAACATTATAGAATGACGAGATAAATAATGGATTCCTGATTAGATAGATAGATAGATAGATAGATAGATAGATAGATAGAGCATCTAGAAGTGAATATCAGTATCCCAGTGTCATCTACTAATGACCATTCAGCTTGTTTCTATATCTTGGCTGTTATGAACAACACTGGAGTGAATTTTGGTGGTAGGTATCTTCTCCACATACTCTGCCAGAGATCTGACCTTGTTGGATGATATAATAATTCTATTTGTAATTTTTGAGTGATTTCCAAAATGCTTTCCATAGTTACTAATCTGTATCTTCAACAGTGCACAAAGAATTTCCTGTCTTTACAATGACAGCAGCACATATTTCTATCTGTTTAATAACAGATGTCTTAACAGGTAGGAAATACTAGCGTACTATAATTTAATTTTTGTTTTTCTAATTTTTACTGATGTTTGACATTTGTATCTTGATCATTTCTGACTTCTTTTAAAAAATATTAATTTTTTTGCCCACTGTTCAAATACATTGTGTTTCTTGTGTCCATTGGCTATTAATTCTATCTAATGTATGGTTGGAAGCTATGCTCTATAGTCTTTGTTGTAACTGTAGTCAGTAACTACTTTTTGCTTTAGAAAACAAAGTAGAGGCAAACATATCAGGCTTAAGAAGTAAATAAATAATGCAATCTAAAGTATATACTCAATCAGAAAAGGCTACGTTCTGCTGACAAGTTCTGACTTTTATTATTTTAGGGAAAAAACTATAGACATGGCACATGATAATTTTTTCCCTTTTTTGGAAAATCAACCACTCTTGTTGCAGTCCCTGACTTACGTTTATAGAATGTTTCTCTTATTTCAAATGCACTGTGGATAAGCTGACTCCATTTTCAAAGGGAAATACGAAGAACCTGGGTATTCATAGAAATAAAAAAGCTCATAAGGTAAAACAAGAAAAATGTAGTAAATATATCAGAAAATAGAAATTATTTTTAAAAATGTCTTACTGACTGAAAAAACTGTTCCATTTTACATCATTTAGTTACCAGTAACACTCTGTGTGTCAGCCACTGAAATCAACATTTTTATTAATAATACCTCCAATTCTAATCATAACTCTGTGAAAGAGATCTTGTTCTTCATTTTCCTTTCAGGAGACTAGTTCAGAGAAGTAAGGAACTTACTCCAATAAAAAAGCAGCTGTTGAACCAAGGCTAAAGCTCAATTTAAACTCCCAGTATAATGCTATTTCCAGATAGGAAGTAGAAAATACATATACTAAATAAACAAATGTTCCCACATAGCTGTCAACAAGTCACTCTCAAATCATGTCTGTCTGTTAATGAAGTTGCTTGCAGCTCTAGAGTCAACTAAGACAGTACCATATTTCTGAAATTAAAATGAACACATTTCTATAATTTGAAGAAGCAAACCATCCTGGAGTACATAGTCAAGCACAGAGGGAAGTATCTTTCATGAGGCACACTAACCAGTATGGAAGAGACCAGACACTTCCCTTAAGACCTCATGGCAGACAGTAACACAACCACAGTGAATAAATTAAATAAAACCAAGTTAGTTATTTCAGATATATTTAAAATACAAATGGGTCACGGAAATTTAAGTATCTTAAATTTAATTGTGTATAATTAAAAACTAAGTTTAGTATAAATAAAATGAGAAAGACAAATTTAAAAACAAATACTCTAAATAGTATTCATTAACAAGTAATAAAAATGTGTTATTTTTTGCTATATTATCACCTTTTTATCCAAATAAAAATGTACTAAATTCCCCCATTTAGAATAAGGACCCTATCAGTGTTCAGAAATCTCCATATTTCTGAACTCACCTACTGACCTTTCTGTCTTGTCCTTTTCCTCTCAGTATCTCAGCTATGGATAGTTGCAAAAGCCACTTAGAATGGTTTACATTTGTCTATACCACACTTCTTCAAATGGTCTTTAGAACATTCAGATTTTCATTAGATAATGGCTATTCTTAGGCCCCTAAATTTTGTCTCTCTGCCTAAGGACAAGTAAAAGGACACACCTATATTTCATTTGCAAGGCTTTTTAATCCTGATAGTCACAGTTAATCATAGTAGTATTACATAAAATAACTCATGGATCATAACATAAAAATATCCATAGGTATGTATCACAATAAATCAGTATAAAATACACAAATATATTTCAATAGAATATTCATGTGTAGTTGAATGACTTACTATAATGAAATGTACACACTACATAGTTATAGATCAGTAGATACATATACATTTATATTTGAGCAGTTATTCCTGAAAGTTAAAGGGAAAACACTTAAACTGTTTTCATAGCACAAATTATAACTGAAATAAAATGTCCTTTAAAAACTATAATTAATGGCTGTTATGTCAAAATGTGAACCAAAGGGTCAAACCTTATAATTCACAGTTTGAAAGGTCACAGCTCAAATTATAACTTTAAAAAACTGATTGTCTATGAGTAATTTGACAAATCCATCTAATAAACACCGGACGCATACAACATATTTTAAAAGTATAAGGAATGTATGTCCAAGTAGACAGCTGATGAAGGAAATGGCCTCTTTTTACTGAACAAGGCTGAAGTCTAGCAAAATGTCTTGGAATGACTTTGAATGAGAAAGCAAACTGTAAAGCCAAGTAAGGTACAAATCCAATAGGTTGCATAATAGACTCATCAAAATACAAAATATTGTATGAACATGACCAATAAGAGAAAAATATAAAGACTTCCATCATTTACTCTTTCTTCTCCATTACTAAACCTAACTCAAAGATACATAATATGCCACCAACAAGTTATTTTAAAGAAATAATTTTTTGTAATAAAAAAAGAGTAGAAATTCATTGACAAGCCCTAAGGTTTGAAAACACATCTGTAACTCATCTACATCAGATAATATAAGTAGTTTTTACTCCTTTGAATTTATCCTGGAGTATAATATTGCTTCAAATCTATGTTTGTACCCATACAACCTGCATTGTTTAGAAAAGGTGAAAAGAAATTTGTCTTTTCTATCATTTCAATTCAGATGTTATCTACTCTTTAAAATGAAGAATACTGGGGATAATGCCTCCACTACACATTAAATTCCTAAAGTCATGGCAAAGTACAGAGATGAGCAAAATTAATAATTTATTCTGTTTATACCTTAAAATATTTCTCTTTTAGAAAATAATCTCCTTGAGTGTAATAGTTATATGGCTCTTTTGCTCAATAGTTTATTTATCATCTATAAAATGCTTGTCATAGAGCTAACACTCAAGAAATGTTGAGAGGATGGAAAGAGGAGATGGAGGGAAGGAAGGCAGGGGATTAAAGTTTGATAAGCTTCTCAAGCATCATTGGTATGGCTCTAAAGAACATGCCTCAATATACCTGTTCTATTTTATATTAGCTGCTTAACAATTCACAGATCCAAATATCTATCTCCTAATCAGTCTGAATCCACAGCACAAAGAACTAAGCTAATAATGTTCACTAGGGGCAGGTACTGTATTACCATGCAACTTATACCTTGAGTCACACAATCTGTTTCACAATACAAATATCTGCATAAAATAAAGGGTAAAAACACAACCACAGACATCATTTATTTTCTGAGCATAATTATATAGCTTTGAGCAAGTAAAAGCAGAAGGAGAAAGAGATCAGGTCAGCTGGAATGGAAAGAAGGAAAAAAGGAAAAAATATTAAAGTTCTGTAAGATTAAAGAAAAAAATCAGTATTTTCTGAGCCTACAAAATGCTTCCAGTGTAACTACTTTACTTTGTATGTCAATATTACTCATGGCAAGCTGCTTTGCTGAGATTTGTGAATCTGTTTGAATATGAAGCAAGGACTATATGGCTCTCATGGTAACTAGTGCCAATGAGATGTGCAGATGTGAATCACGATACCATAAAAAGCACATCTGAAATATCTTCTTCTTGATATTAGCAAAAGCTTAACTCTAGTTCCACTTAGCCTGGGAAAAGTTTCTGTCATTCTGCTGGACCAGCCCAAACATACTGGGCTCTTGATAGGTTCTGGGCACACCCATTTGGCCCTCTATTCACTTAAGTCTTTATTTAATAATGACAAGCACATTAGTAACACTCCTTTGATCACTAGTAAATACAGAGCTACTGCACAACCAACATCTTCTCTCATTCTCAAAGTCATTAATAAGTTGTGGGTAGGAGTTGAAGAGTATGACAAAGACATGTTGAGTGTTACTACAGTAAGTAATGTAAATACCCAGAAATGCATGCTAATTTATTTCCCATTTCATTAGAGAAATGGAAAACACCTTGTCAACACTAAAAGAATCCAAAAGGAGAGCAGAGCTTTTGGAAGGATGGTAGGTAGTTAAGGAGAAAGAATGATAGCAGAATTTGAAAGGGGAGTTCTATACTTTTTTTTCTTGATATCTTTTTTTTCCTTACTTAACAATATGAGTCAAGGCTCAGGAATGGAACATGACTGCAATCCCAGAATTCATGAAATAAAGGCAGGATGGTTGCCATAAATTAAAAGCCAGCATGTTCTGTATAGGAAGACTGTCTTATCAAAAGACAAAAAGAAAAGGCTAAGATAAAGGTGTACTTAACAGGAATGTTACAGTCAGTAAATGAATACAGGTTTCCAAATGAGACAATGTGGGTGGCCCCCGATTTTAGAACATGATTATTCTAACTAAAACTTATATAGAACAGAATGTTATAAGCTATATTAATCATTCCATAAAAAAGTCCTAAATAATTTGATTTTACAGAATATAGACTTAAAATAGATTATGTTCTCTAAAAGATGCTAAAAAGACACTTAGAAAAAAACAATAATTCTCATATACATTCAAAAACTTGGAATTTATATAGTTTTAGTCAATTATAATTTATTTATAGCATATTTTTACGTAGATGAGACATTTAAATTTTCCATAAGACTCAGACTGTTTATGGAAAATCATCTAATTTTTTGTGTCTTAATTCAAACATCAGGTTTAGAGCATCATAACCCAGATCCATGAGACTGAGTCTGTGTAGGCTCAGCCAGTCATCCTCACTTCTAAGCTCAAAAATATGGGACATCAAGAAAAGACTTTCAAGAGTTATTTTGGATTTCAATTTTGTTCACTTTTTTTATAGACACTTCAGGGCAAACAATCACTTCTTATAGTACAAACCCCAAATAGCTAGAATCTCAACTAAAAACATAACCTTACACATTGTGAAGTATTTCATATCCTTATCAAATCCCATAACTAATGAATAACTAATGAAAAACAAATACTTGGTTGATATACAGAAAAAAACTGATGTAAGAATAAATAGAATAAGCAAAAGAACACACACACTGGATAACATATAATTTAACATATGTCCAAGAATTGAGGTATATATTAGTTATTGATATGTGAAATAAAGACTGATTTTGCTTACAGATAAATGCATGTATGGAGATGAGACATAATAGGAGACTTGTACTGCAATGGAACAAAAATCAAATAAATAAACAAAAAACAGAAACAACAACAAAACCAAACAAAAAACCTTTTCATGACAGCAGATGTTTAAAAGAGTTATGAAGAAGTGATTAAATAGCTGACAAAGTTATTAGACACGGCAGGCATTTTAAGCACCAAGGGCAGCAATATTGGTGTCCTCAACCCATTAAAAGGCTTTGCCAGAACAGACTCAACGCTTGGAACCAAGCACTGCATAAAAACAAAAACCTGGAGCCAACTAAGAGAAGATTCAACAAAATCCAATTCTAGTGGCAAATGTTCCAGATACCTATGCTTAAGAATGTTTTTACTTATGGAATGGCTTACATTGTGTATGACCTCTACTTACCCTACTATGCAGAACAAGATGCCTAAAGCATCAATCTAAAAAATCCAAGTCTGTTGCACACAGAAGTGATTCTAACTTTAGCTGGCAAGGATATCTGTTGATAGGTATGACCAGAATGTCACTACAGGAGCAGATGGCCAAAGCAAGATCATTCACTGACAATGGATTATGTGGTTCTTGTGTCCCAAACAATCAAACAAAGCAAAACACAGAAGAGGTTACTGTGTCCTCCTTTGTTTGATGGAAAGTGTTATCTATGAAATATGAATATAAAGTTACAGTACAGACACTTATGCTGTATAATGCCATTTCTATACAATATTTAATAAATATCTAAGTATTTATAATAAAAATCCTAAATGTACAAAAGTAGAAAATTACATGGAAACAGTAAAAAATTTTGATGTTTGTAGACACAGGAATGCAAATTATATTAAGTGAAAAAGCCTGTCTCTGGAAGACAAATATTATATGTCTCATTTGATAGGTGGTTCATAGAGAAACAAAAGCAAGTGTATAATATAACAATGAAAGCAAAGCTGAGGGGATAAGGAAGAGTAATGGGCAAGGCAGGAAAAGAGAAGGTGGAAAGGCTTGAAAGGTGACATATTTAGTGCACAGTACACATCAGTATAAAAAATCTGTAAAGAAAAGCAACAACTTTCAAAATAAAAAATCTGTAAAGAAAAGCAACAACTTTCAAAATAAAAAATCTGTAAAGAAAAGCAACAACTTTCAAAATAAAAATTACAATGCACATTCTTATTGTTCAAAGCTGTGAATATCACCTAAAGATAAATAATCATATTTATCATTCTAGGCTTTTAAGCAATCATTTACATGTATTAAGTTTCATGAAAAACTTTAGAAAAAATCACTTAAAGCACAAATTACTACAGTCCAGAGAGATGTCTCTGTTGGTAAAATGTTCACTATTCAATCATAAGCAGCTGGGTACAGATCATCAGAACCCGCACAAAAGGTGGCATAGAAACATGTATTATAGCCCAAATGCTAGTCGGGCAGAGACAGGTGGCTCCTGGACTTCTCTGGCCAACCAGTCCAGCTGAATTGGTAATTCATTAGACAAAATAGTGATAACTGAACAAATGTCAAAAGTGATAAATTTTATACCATGAGATTTACTAAAACATACATACATACATATATACATACTTACATACATATACACACACAAACACACACACACACACACTACAAACTGATTTCTCAGAGTGCTAGCCACATTTCTATCACTATCCCACAGTATACATTACTTAGAGTCTATAAAATAAAAAGTACAAGAGATAAATTATATGTCTTTTTATTTTATATATATAATTATATATCATATATAAATATATTTCTATTTATAATAACTAATAATAAAGATGGCTGAAATTATATCTTTAAATTCACAGACACCATGTGGCTGTGAAAAGTTACATAGAGAATTCTGGTTACCTACCTTCAAGAAAGAGACGCTGAAATATGAGGTTCAAGAATACATCTTTACTACCTCTGTATCTTAAAATATTGCCTAGTATTAATTTTTCATCAAGTTGTCATTTTCTCTGACATTTGGTTTTATTAATCAAGGCATTTATCATTAATTTGTAGAAAATATCATAATTAAGCCAAATAAAATAAAATCCTTAAAAGGTTAAAATTAGAAAGCAGGTAAATTAGAACTTTGACATTACTCTGTTGACATACAGGAGCTTCTTGGAAGTATGGAAAGCAAGTTTTTTCAGAGTTCGATGCCTCAATCTTGGGGCTGCATGGTTTTGTAAAATGTTATAAAGATTTGATTTAAAGCTGTCTGACAATTTTGACATTCAGGTGAAAGTACTGCTGCTGTATTTGGAATAATTTGCATATCCCACTGCTAAATGGAACGTTTGAGGTGTGCACTGGTGTAAAAAAATTAAAAACAGACTATCACACATGCTTAACTGTATGTATTCACAACCTGATGGTTGAATCAAACCACCTCATCTCCCTCCAATGTAATCTGTGATTTACTCTTCTATAATATATTGCCTTAGCATGTTATTCTCACTGCAAGATCTAATGATGCAGGTAAGGAGCAAAGTAATTACAGCTCCCTCTTGTCTAACAAGATGCTTTCCAGCCCTATGAGCTCTTTATATACAATGCAACAACACAACTCTATTGTAGACTTCCACCTGCAATCTGGACCTCTGTATCTGAAGCTATTAAATGTCATTTGAGCAGTCTGGTTGTTTCCAATGAAAGCATTTTTATTTCTCCTATAGTAATTGTAAAGCTCTTCCTAGACATGAAAATAGTCTTACTTTCTGCTTTTGAGTCAATATATTCCTACTGAAAGAAAGGGTAAGGATTAGAATAAGAATTTATACTAAGAAAAATGAGAAACATAACACAATTCAATATAGGAACAATAACATCAACCACTTAGGATTAAATATTGTGAGATGGCAGAAGATTTTGTTTTGTTTTACTTATAATTATAAATAATTTTGAGGTAGACATTAATTGTTAAGTGCAATCAAAAAAGAGTTGAAGTAGCATATCCAAGGCTTTGACAATAATAAAGCATGTCCATGAAGATATGGAAAGACATCACTAGACATTACCTTCAGCCTTCAGAGTCTCAGAGGGCACTTCAAACACTCCATTCATTTATCTATGAAAAAGTAAATTCTTAAAATTAGTAGACATTCAAGAAAGCATTTGAACTTAGAGTAATGTCTTCATGATTAGCTATGAAAAGAATATAGTTGACTTCATGAATGTGAATATCTCTGGTTTTAAGAAAAAAATTTTTTTCTCTATAGAATAGTCTTTTTTATCCATGTATCCCCTTGTTCTAACTACCTTCCCCCTTCCAAACCCTCCTGGTTGGCCTTCAGCCTCTCTCCTCCCCATCCCCCAATCCCCTCTTCAAGAAGTCCCAAGGTGGATTAGCTCAGCATTTACTCCAGGCAAGTCCATTTTTCTCATTCTAATATCAAGACTAGGAAGAAAAAACTTTAAGTTAACAATTTTAACAAATACTGGAAACATGCAGTACAGATTTTAAGCAAAACATGTCACATTCGATACAAAGCACTATGTGTACATATTTGAAAAAGAAGACTATAGATCAGATTCTTAAACATTACCAATAATTTCTAAGTTTTAATATTCATATTTCTCCAACTCATTTATTTGAATATTACTATTTTCAAATTTTATCATTGTGGATGTGTGTGCAGGTGTGTCTTCACATGTGCACATATATTCGCATTTGTGTTTGGAGGCTGGAAGACAACCTTCAGTATTATACTCAGAAACACCCCTCATCTTTTTAGAGACAGGGCCTCTTATTGATCTAAATGGTCCAGAAAAAGACATTAAGAGGAAATTAATTTGGCCATTACACAACACAATATAAGAGTGAGTTTTATTTACTGTGTCTCTTCCTCTTTAGAGTGAAGTGCAACAGGACAGGCCCTTTGTCTTCTTCACATTATCCTCACTACCATGAATAGTGTCTGCTGGGGTCTAGATGATCAATGCATTTACAGAATAAAAGAATGAACAAACTGACTATCCTATGAACCAAGCACTCATGTCTGAAGAGATCTACAGCCTGAAGAACTTATATGTTATATACTAATTGAAACTTTCCCCTTCAGAAACGTCAAACTCCTGTAATACATAGTTTATCAGTATTATTTTTCAAACAAAGAAAAAAATAAACAAGCAAGCAAATTATTAAATTTATGATAGTGAAGTAGAACAACACAAGGTAGCTTTGCTGAGAGCTACATTAACTGCTATTTCCTAGGTCTGAAAAAAAAAAAGAGTTTCTTACAAGAGGTGGCAGTAGAAAAAAACCCAGGTGATTATGTGAAGGAGTAAAAACATCTGAGAGTATCCTGGCTGCTGGCAGATTGAATGATGACAAACATTATCTTCCTTTAATACCATGACTAGCATACAGCAAGCTGGCTGCTCATTAACCATTATTTTTACATTGCTATTTTTATACATTGTGGATTTCTTCAGTAGATAAGCCTGTCGAAAGTATTAATTTTTATCTTCTCGAAGTTATTTAAATAGTGCCTAACAAGAACTCAATAAACATTTACAGAACTGAAAAGAAGACAACTATTATCACTTAATTAATTAGAAACATAAACAGACTATGAAGATATAAAAAAGTCACCACATCTCATATGCCTGAGTCAATCTAACCAATATCACATAATAATTAATCTTCCTCAGATTTATAAAAAAATAAAAATAAAAATATGTTCAAGGCCAGCAAGTTAGAAATCCAAGTAATAACAGCTAATCAGAAAAGATAAAATGAAGTTTTCAATAGTAAGCCAGTATCCTGGCCATTTAAATACTATCTGAGTAACCTAATTTTTCTCTAAAACAAGGACTAGTATACAGCTATATCTGCTTCATTTATGTGTTCACAGCTCTAGCAAGGCTTACTTATAGTGAATATTTTTAAGTATCTTTTTGAACTAAACTAAAATTATCAGGAGCAATTCTGGGGTTTGTTGTTGTTGCTTGTTTGTTTGCATCACTGGGAACTGAACTTATGTCTTAACACATGACCTTTCACTAAGCTGTATCCCATCCGTTACTTTACTATTACTTTTAGACAGAGTGTCATTAGATTATCCAAGCAGGCCTTGGACAAATGTGATTTTGCCTTATTCTCCAGGTATCTTGAATTACAGCCCACTGCCACTAAGATTGGCAACAGTTATGAGTTTAAAACAACTGGTCAAAAGATAGATAAAGTTTGAATATAAATTTCAATGGAATAAATATCTCAGCTCCACACTGTGTATAGAATAAACTAAGTTTTTATAAAGACCAAAAGATAACTGAAAAGAAAATATGGGTATCAGAAGAGCAATGTCAGTAGCACATAACAATAACAGCATATTGATTTAAGGCAGTGTTTCCAAAGACACACAAGGAGAAACAAATTCTCCCTAGCAATTATCATGTGGAAATAAAGTTGATATATATGAATATAATAAATTAAAAAATCAGTGATTTTCAAAAAATATGTGTATACTATCTACTCAATTACATGGTGAAAGGACATTTTAAGCAACAGTGTAACAATTTTGCTACCTAAAACAAAAACTGCCTTTTCAATATTTGTCATTATATCCATATATTGGGTACAGCTCAGTGTGGTAGACACATCAATGAAGCTTTTTTTTTTAACTTATCAGAGCTATTACAGAGAATCATAATTGATAGAAGTACAGAGAAGTGACTGTGGAGTACCTACTCTCAAATGAGACATCTATAAAACACACCCTCTATCCAAGGCTTAAGGGACAGTGAAAGAGGTGACAGATGAGTTGTAAGAGCAAGAGAGTCAGGAAGAGTGACTCTCTTCTTCTGAAATATAGTCTTCTAAAACTCTTAATAGCTATGGTTGACTACATAAAACCTGTAAAGGACTATACCAGGTAACATTCCAGCATGGATGGGGAAAAGGCTCACAATGCCCAGGAACTAGCTGGGGAGCTACAGGCATGCTAGGCACTCTGTGGCTACTAAGAGGAAATAAGGTGGTCCATGTCTAAGTGGCCAGCTCTATAGTCATGAGCATACAGTTAACAACTAATTCAAATCAGTGTGTTGTGTGTGTGTGTGTGTGTGTGTGTGTGTGTGTGTGTGTGTGTGTGTGTGTGAGAGAGAGAGAGAGAGAGAGATAATAATAATTATACATGAGTTTGAGATGGGTATGTGGGCAAGGATGTGGAAGGAAATGAAGAGGAGAAAGGTGGACCTAAATAATATTAATTGTTTTCAAGTATAAAAGTCTCAAACTTTTTAAGACACTGAAACTTTTTAAGGCAAGTTGAGTTCCAGTTTTCCATAATGGTGGTCCCTTAGGTTAAGGCAATCATTTTGGTTCTGAAAATTTTAGTATGCTACACCATAGAGATGGGATGATCCATATAGGTGACTTCAAGAATTATTAAAATAATGGCCTAGTTGAACCCTGAAAGCCAGCTATTAGAAATTATAAAAAAAAAATTGAGTGGGCGGGACTCCTAGGGCAATAGCAAAAATCATTTTTTGAGTTAATTAAACTTACTATTTATTAGGCACCATACTTTTTTCAAAAACAGAGCAAAAGTTTAAGGGAATTTACTTACATAACACTGATTTTAGTCCTTCAAATCCAATTGACTTTCAGTTTTTTCTTTCCTTGTTCCTTTCAAATCTCCCTTTGATTTATTGTGCAGCATAACTGTGTTTGCTTTTATTCTCCAAATAGCAGAATTCCTTAAATAAATTCTTAAAAACCAACAAACCAACAAATAAATAAACTAAAACTCAATGACTATAGAGAGTACACAGTCTATCCTGCTTAATTATTAAGAGGTAAACAGAATACATTTCTGAATTATTTATTTAATTGCCTTCAACTAAAAAGTTTTTAAATTTAGAATAAGTGTCCTTACTAAGAAGCCAAAGAATAATTGTTGAAAGATATTTAAGTCATTTTAATAATACAAACTAAATACATTAAATATGCTTAAAAACTTTTACAAGTATATAAGAAGTAGAACACATGGTTAAGATTTCAAACATTACTAAAACTATTTTTCCTCTAACTTTCCATTCTCTCTTATATAATTTATTTCACAATAGAGTTGAGCCGATCAAGTACAAGGATTCAGAGCAAATATGACATTAAACTTGTTGATAAAGGTTTTGAAAAAATCTTCTATAAAGCGCTCATTTCTAAACACCCAATTATAACACTAGAGAATGCTAAAATAACTTAGGAAGTAGAATAAAAATCACAAATAAAAGGCAAAATCACCACTTTCCCTGGATATGCCAAATTAGTTAACAGACTGGAGAATGACGACTTCTGGGCACTGGTAAATACTAAATATCTGGAATGATGCTTAAATCCTCTAGTTATTTTGAAGGAGAAAAAGGTTCCATTTTACTAAAATCAAAGATAAACTTATTGACGTGTCTGCTTTGGTAATTAGGGTGTGTTAGTTTACTTTTAGAAACATAAAATTGTCTTCAGAGGATATCTTATTGAATCATTTGGGGTGAGGACTGATAAGGGAAAATAATTCATTAGAAACCAAAGACATGTTTCTGGAGAAAGTGCATCTGATATAACATTGTGTTTAAGACCTCCAAGGTCCAGGGACATACATGAAAGCGTCTTATCTTCCAATTTTTCAAAACTCTAAATACTTAAGACATAAAGACTGGGCAGCCTAAACATAACTCCATAACACATAAAAGATGTTGAAAGTTACCTTTTGAAGATGTTCTTAGTCATGAGATATTATCCTAATGCTGTCTTATGTCTTTTACGTGATATGTAAAAACAATTTTACTTCAGTTATTCCTGGGGAAACCTTAAATATTCTCCTTTTAGAACAATTGTACCACAAGTTCTTTGAGCTTTAAAACAAAATAGCACTTTTAAATCACTACATATTTTAGATCTGGCAAAAAGTATTTTTCTCATAATTTCATAACTCTCAGAGGGATGGGGACCAAAGAGAAAGGCACCTAGTTGTCATTTTTAAACCTAAAAGTTAAATGATAAGAGCAAACACAGAAGCATTCTCTTCTTTAAGTTCTGTATAAGTATGGATTTTTACTTCTTTCAGACCCACAAGACTGTAGGAGGGAGATAGTATCATTATTCCTACTTTACTGGTATAAACGGAGCAGAGAAGTTAAGCAGTCAACAGAAGTAACCTCCTCTACTGGGATTCTTAACCTAACAGCAAAGCCAACTCTTATGGGCCATATATTATACTATACGTTTCCAATTTTTATGAATTAATGAAATTCACAAACTTGCCTTTATATTTAACAGAAGTTTGCCTTTGTATTACAATGCTGGAAGCATCCATAGCATTTTCCAGGTAAATTCATTGGGGGGTTTGTAACTGTTACCAATCCGGCACTATATTTGGCCACTAACAGTTGTATATCATTATAAATTTGTCATGGTCCCCAGATGAAAAAATAATACACCATCTCAATAAGGGTGGAAGCATAATAAAACTTACCACATAATATCCTTTCTGAAAACTGTTTTGAAGGGATGGATTATCAAATTATATATATCCTAAAGCTGGCCAAGAATAAAATAAATGCATACTCTTATGATATCTGCTAATACTAATTTGTCTGGAGAAAGATATAACGTAAAGGACTTTTCCATTTTTCTAGCCTTGAATAATGTCAATGAAATAAAATAAGTGAAAAGCATGTTTAGGAAGACCAGTTAAGTTGCTTCAGGGGTCAATGATGCCAGAATGTAAGTACTTTCTTGGCTTATATGCTTCTTGATAGATTGCTGCCAGAGAGCAACCAATTTATAGACCAGGATTTGCCTTGAGTGAGTTAGCCTTGATATACCAAGCAGATCCCTAAAAAGTCAGGGCTGATATTAAAAATAAATAAATTACATTCTCACGGTTTAGAGGATTTAGCTATTTAATTTAGAAAATTCATTATAAACTTTCATTGCATTTCTCAATACATATAAATGCAAATAAGAAGATACTAGTAAGCCACAAATATACAAGGGCAAAATGGGGCACAGTGTGCAAAACCCTAGATTTTTTTAGATTAAGTTAGCAAGTGGACAGACAGAAAATAATGTAACAAAGAACCTTGACCTGGTTCTTCTACATCAGACCTAGTGACATTAAGGGAGTAGAAAAGGGAAAGTAATTTTATGCCAAAATATGACTAAGATAAGCTGTAGGTAATGTGTTGAATTATATTAATTAAATCTTTATTTATATGTTTTAAGGTTTAATAATTTCCTATACTCCTTCATGTTAAAAAAAAAAACCTTGAAATATTTTTTGGATCAAAATTAATTTCCTTGGCATGCACTCACTTTTCAGTGTTCCCACCATTTCTGTAATTCCTTTTCTTTATAGTCTTCTTCCCTCTGGAATCATAACACTAACTCATATTCAGATCTAGCTTTATTCTCTGCCCTTTTCTTTCACTAATGTGAAGCTTAGGCCTCTTATTTCTTGGAGCATTGATTTAAACATACCATTTTCCCACACACTATCCTTCTTACAACCTATATATAAGTTTGCCTCTGTGAGGTTGACAACGGTTGAGAATATCCCTTTTGGAATAATTTCACCCACTACCCCTAACTTTCTTGTTAAATATTGTGTTAGTCAGGGTTATAGTTGATGACTGAAAACTAGCTGGGGAACACCATGACCAAAAACCTACTCGGGGAAGAAAAGGTTTATTTCAGATCATACTCTTGTCACACTTCCTACTAAGGAAAGTCAATACAGGAACTCCAGGCAGTACCGGGAAGCCAGGAACTGTAGCAGAGGACCATAGAGGAATGTGGTTAGTGTGTGTGATGCCCATAGCTTGTTCAACCTGTTTTCCTATACATCCCAGACCACTTTTCCAGGGGTACTACCACCCACAATAAGCTGAACCTTCCTACATCAATCAAAAATTAAGAAAATACCCTTCAAGCTTGCTCACAAGCCATTATCATGGCATTTCACACCTATGGTTCCCTTTTTTTTGGAGAACTTGCACCAAGTTAAAAAAAAAAAACAAAGGAAAGCAATCAGAACAAATGTCAGTATCACCTTTTTAAAATCTATGTTCCCATATCCACTCCCTAGCTTTACATGACTCCCCATTTCTTTTACATTTTCCTGCTTACTCACTACTTTCTGGGCAATAAACTAGTTTAAGAGGATGCAGGACCCAGGCTGTGGCTTTGGAATGGTTTGTCCTTGGGGCCAAAGAATAAGTGCTAATGGCAAATTTTCTGAAAGACTATTTCAATACTTCCCTTCTTCACTCTTCCCTTATTTTATCTATATTATGCAGGGACTTTTTCATTCACAATTCATTTACATATAATTAATTTACTCTCTTATTTTAGTTCAGATACACCAACATTTCTATTTATAGACTATTGCTCAATTATTTGAAAATCTAGAAAAACTTACAAGAAGCTAATCCCATGCCTTGCCTTGTTGCCACCAACGTTCTCACACAGCCCAACATGTTAAGACCCTGAATTCTCTCTCTCTCTCTCTCTCTCTCTCTCTCTCTCTCTCTCTCTCTCTCTCACACACACACACACACACACACACACACACACACACACACACATCCTTTTCCTATAATCCATACATGTAATCATCTTTATCAACCACTCCTATGGTTTTGAACTAAGTCTTCTGGAAGACCTTTCATAATTATTCCCTAAAATTTATTCCCTAAATTATTCTCATCATTCATTTCTCAACTCAAACAGCATGACACAACTTTATCCTGCTATATGATTTTCCTGGCCTAATTCACTAAAAGTTCCTGACCCAATTTCACTCTCTGCTTTCTAGATTATCACTACCATTTTTTAAAATTATAAACTAATTCACTGTCTAACTCACTTATTAGAGATGCTATCTGTCTTGTTCATTGCCATTCCACTGCCCCCTAGATGTCATGCCTGGCACATAGTAAGCACTCAAATACCTGAATAATGAATAAATGAATACATAAAAGTTATTAGGGCATTAATATTCAAGTCATAAAAACTTATTAAGCACCTAAAATGTACAAAGTAATTTTTTTAGTTAATCTTATGCTGATGAATGTTCTGCCCCTAATATAACTACATATGAGCACAAAGTCCAAGATTAATTTGAGGGTAAAAAAATAGAATGCTATAGAATTAAAACCCAAATGACTTGGCATATAAAAAGAAGAAGCATTGTTTTTCAATCACCATTCCTTTCACATTCCGCCACACCACTATTAATATGTCATCACTTTCTTTTATGATGCTAAGAAGAACTGTTGAGTGAAATTCAATGAAGGAGTAACAGTGACAATCATTTCCTACCTTACTGGAAAAAAACAAAAACAAAAATAATGGGTCAATTCCTGGGGGCTGGAGAGATGGCTCAGCAGTTAAGAGCACTGTCTGCTCTTCCAGAGGACCCGGGTTCGATTGCCAGCACCCACATGGCAGCTAACAACTGTCTGTAGTTCCAGTTCCAGGCAAACACCAAGGCAAATAAATAAATAAAGTTAAAAAAAAATGATAGGTCAATTCCTATGAACCATGGAAGACTCAGAGCGAAACTAAATACTAAGTGTAGGAACATACAAATTCATTGTTTCTTTTGTGTAGCACACACACACATGGTACTTTTCCCCAGACTTTATTATGATTCAAATGCTTCTACAGCCTGGAAAGTGATTCTCCCATACCATGAAATAGCATCCCTTTTCTGTAAGAGACCAAATAAATATTTTAGGCTTTTTAGGTCATGTAGTGTCTTTTTCAGCTACTCAACTGTCATGATGGTCTAAACTTAGCAAAAGCGTAAAAACACAGACAAGTAAGCATGGCTGTACCCTAATACAAAAGCAAGCGGTGAAAAGATCCCTACATACTTAGAATGAACCTACCGGTGAGTAATCCAGAATAGAAACAGGAGGATTTACAACATATTACTTAGATGGAGTGCAAGGAAAATAAGTTGTATAAGTTCAATTTACATGCACTGCTTTCATATGAACTACATATACTTAAATATGTATGTATGCATGTATGTATGTATACTTGATATAAAGGAAATTATGAGGTACATGATTCCCTAAAGATACTTTTATAACTGCAACCTAATCCACCGAATCCAGCAATGAATTTATTAATTGATAACAACTTTCTACTATCCATTCTACCAACAGCCTCTGGGGTGAATGCCACTGCCTATCAATTTTCATGAAGATTTCAACCCAAACATTCAGAATAACCAATAAATTGGGCTCTACATTTTTGTCATCAAATTCAGCTTTATCTGTGCTAGCTACATAAATCTCTCTACTACAAAGTGTTGAAATATGTATTTTAGCTTCAACTAGGGTCCTGCAGAAATGCCAAAGCTTTAACATTTAAATGTAAAGTTTATCATTAAGTTACATCAGCATGTCATACAACATCATCTTTTAAAATAATATGAGAAAAAACATAAAGTAAAAATTTGGATAATATAAAAGTTTGCTTCGGTTGAATTCTGTATTCAGTAAAAGAAAACACTTGAGAATTAGAAAAAGTAAACCTTGAGATGTTTGAAATATCCATTCTACATAATAGGAACATTTAGGTAATTGTCTGTTCAAAACAAAGATCAAGCTTTTTGAGGTCATAAAAATGCTTGACCTTCCAAGTTATGATGAATGCAGAAAGCTTATCACTAAATTACACAATAGATGGTAAGATTGTTGAATCTATCTGAAAAACAACATTTTTAGAACCTCCATACACTAACTGATTCATTAAAGAAATAATTAGAGAGACTATTTTCCCTAATACGAAGGAGAATAAAAAATGTTGTGATATTTGCAAAGAGAATGAAGTGTTCCCATCTCACTGTGTGACTTGAATGGTGTTATTAGCTATGCTCTTGCTCATCATGGTGGGGAAAAGCATTTCCCAAAGAACACAGCCTTGCTGATCCTGGGTTCCTGATAATACCCCATGATAAAATAGGAGCTTTCACACACAATCAAACTGACACTCTGCACTCAGAAAGGCCAAAAGTAGAGCACCAATCCTAAAGTGCCAAAATTAAGGCTAAGTGCAAACCTCTCAACTTCACTCCAGTATCAGCAAATAGCAGGCATTTACATTTAAAAACCAAAAATGCCATGTGCCATGAGCTGAAGGGGAGAATAGAAAGGGATTAGAGTGATTTAACAGCCTCACCACCAGTTCATCTGCCACATGGAAAAGATTAAAACTAACTTTGCTCAAGAGTTGAGTCCTCATGGTACAGTCTGTCCAGTCACCAAAAGTTCCATAGTCTCTGTCTCTGTCTCTCTGTCTCTCTCTTTCTTTCTCCCTCCCCACTCACTTCCCCTCCTTTCTTTCTTTCACCTTTTCTGCTTTTTAGTAAACGTACACAAACAACACACACACACAAATACTCCATACAGAATGTTATTAGTTAACGTGAATGATATTATGCTTCTAAAACCTGTGTATGATTACTGGCAAGACAATACAGAAACAAATATGATATTATTCTTTCCCTTTAAACACATACATATTCGCGCCAGAGCCTTTCTAAGGAAGATTTTTCATCCCCACGCCATACATCCGAACTCCCAGGCAGCTGGGGCGAACTGCGCACCCGGTTGGGGAACTCTCGCGAGAGAATGATGACTTTTTGTCTTGGTCCTCTCCCTCGAAGGTCTACTTTTGGAATCTTTTTTAGTTAACCACGCCCCGCTCGTTTCCAGTCCTATGACACAATTATTTACATATATAATTTCTAATTTCCCGCTACACATATTCACTATACTTTTGCTAATAAAAGTGAACCAAGTTAATCAGAAAAATTTACAAAATGGTCTTAGAAAGGAATAGCAGAGTGAGGCCAGATGACTTCTGAAGGCACCAGGCCCATGTATCTCCAGACAACTAACATAATATACAGAGCAACAAAACCTGAAGTCACCAAAAAGTTAGTAGATTACCACCCATAAGCTTTACCTTAGAAAATACATACAACACAAAGTTGTATGTCGCTTAAAGGGTGAGGGTAGCACTCACGTGAACTTAAAAGCCAGTAACATGTCAGAGGAGCCCTGCAAATTAGTATTTAAGTCTCTAGGATAGTATCAAACATCAAAACCATTTTCACTTAGTAAATAAGAAAAGATAATGCATTAAAGGGTTAAAGAAAATGTTCAACCACCTTAAAAGGATTCAAGAAGCAGTCTTCATTAGCAAATGAGCCTTGCATAAAAGGTATGAGAGCATTTGCATGCTGTTTTAGTATTTGATACAGAAGGACCACTGCTAAATTCAAGAGACCAAACTAGAATAGTCAGTTCCATGCCTGCTTCATCTACAACAGCAAGAGTAGACTAAAAATTAAAAACAAAACTAGCTAAATGCATCTTTAAAAATTAGGTAGAAAATCATCAATTCCTCAAAATAAAAATATAAGTATTAATAAAAATATGCAATACATAAAAGAATGTACTTTGAACACAGGTAACAAGCAAAAGCTTTACATTCAGATTACATAAAAACTGAAAATAAAGGATAGACATTATAATTTTAAAAATGTAAAATAATTAAGATATTAGTGGAAATTAAGCTTGATTAGTTTAATTTAAAGAGGTGTTAATCCTTAAAGATATAAATTGAAGCACAAAACAGATATACTTTATTCCCATTTTCCCTCAGATTTAACAGTCTGGCTGTATACAGCTTGAGAGAGGATGGAATGAAGAAAGTTGGACATATTTAGAAAGCTGTTTTCCATTCAATTTTAAAGGTTAAACTCATCAATTCAAATACAGTAGCTTTCCTACATGAACATAAAAGAATTTTTATAAGGATGTTTATATAACTGATTGTAAAAGAAACCCTAAGAAGAAAAAATGAATGAAAGTGGGAAGAGAGAAAAGAAAGAGGACAGGGAGACAGTGCAGGAGACAGGGAAGACAGGGAGACAGTGCAGGAGACAGGGAGACAGTGCAGGAGACAGGGAGACAGTGCAGGAGACAGTGCAGGAGACAGTGCAGGAGACAGTGCAGGAGACAGTGCAGGAGACAGTGCAGGAGACAG
>PVIH01015107.1:0-50911 GCA_004025045.1 Sigmodon hispidus
AAAAGCTACAAGTCACTCAGCTAGATGTGAGCCTGCATGCTCTATAAAAGGCCTGAGAATAAATACTTTAGGCTTGGCAGGCCATGTGGACTGTCTCATAACTGCCTAACCCTGACTTTATAGCATAAAAACAGCCATGGATACTGAGTAAACAAATGGATGTAACTGTGTTTCAATAAAACTTTATTTGTAAAATACAAAAAAAAGAGGAAAAGTAAATTTAAAAAAAAAGCAAATTCCCTATTCATTTTCCAAATAGCCTTTCCTAAACTCGAATGGTTCCTGAAAGCTTAAGACTTTAAAATAAACAATTTTATATGGTCATTTTAAACACATGATTTTAAGGTTTGAAATATTTCATTGGCTCTCCAACGGCAACCTTCACAATATCCATTACCAAAGAGTTGGCAGACTGTCTTTTCTATACTTCAGAAGGCAAAAATACTATTTCTACTGATAGTTGTAATATTATACATAGTATCCAGATATGCAATTACTTGAAATTTCTGTGTTGGTGTCTTCATAGGACACTTTTTGATGTTTAAAAATAAAGCACTGACTTAATAACTCAGTCTTGCAAGGCCAGAAATATTTCAAATTCTGAAATAAGTTTATTTGTTCTTTTTTAATTAAATAATGTAAGTAATTTTGATCAAGAAATTTTCATTTCCTCAATATGGTTGTTCGCCCAGAGCCACACAAGTGTGCTTTGGGCTACACAGCAGACCCTATTTAAAAAACAAGGCACACATACTGTAAGTATTCCTGGC
Source organism: Sigmodon hispidus (assembly GCA_004025045.1). Taxonomy (NCBI): domain Eukaryota; kingdom Metazoa; phylum Chordata; class Mammalia; order Rodentia; family Cricetidae; genus Sigmodon; species Sigmodon hispidus. The sequence continues at coordinate 771 of PVIH01015107.1, forward strand.
ACTCCACGTGGTTGAGGCAACATGACTCTGGTGAGATACACCTCACACAGAGGCACGTCCCTGGGTGTGGCTTTGTAAGCCCGTGCACACCCCTTCTCTTAAAAAGAGATGCCATGTTATGGTCGACCTCTCCTGTCCTGCTTCTGTTTCTGTACCCACCTGGGAACTCTCTTAAATAAACCCTTGTGTGGCCTTGGTAGTGTGAGTGTGTATATGTCTTTTCTCTCACGCAAAACCAACACACACAAAACCTACAATCCTATTAGCATAATAGTAGAAATAATACTCCATTGAGTACATACACTGAGATTTTAATCCAACTGGTGACCATGTAGGCTGTTTCTGTCTCTGTTATTATAATTGCTACTATAACAGTTCCAACCTCTGCCATATACCTGTTTTGTTTTTGTGAAGGGTTTATCCAAGTGGAATCATGGGGTTGTGTGGTGACGTCTTAGTTTTTTGAGGAGTACCCCAAGTCAGGGGCTGAACCCTGTTTACATTCCCTGCAGCAGTGCAGAGGATATTTCTTTAAAAAGATTTATTTATTTATTATGTATACAGTGTACAGAAGAGGACACCAGATGTCATCATAGATGGCTGTGAACCACCATGTGGTTCCTGGGAATTGAACTCAGGACCTCTAGAAGAGCAGTCAGTGCTCTTAACCTCTGAGCCATCTCTCCAGCCCCGGTGCAGAGGATACTGAGTGAAGCATGAATTCTAGTTGGTATCTAATGAAAACTCAGAGCCAGTTATTGGGGAAAAGTTGGAATATCAGGGAGAGAAAATAGACCACAGTAAGATCTCACCCAGTCAACTTCCCAGGGTAAAATCTATCTTTAAGAGTCCTCAGCCTGACTTGTTGCTTTTACAGAATACCTCAATGTCTGCCTACATTTGCCTTAAATATATTCTTTACTCAGTTGCTTCACTTCTGAGTTCAACTCTGCATCATATTCTAGAATTAAGGTTAAAGGTGTGAGCTACTGCTGTTTGGTTGTTAGGCCTTGAACTCACAGAAACACAAAAAGATCTCTGTCTCTGGAATTATGGGATTAAAGGCGTAGGTCACCATTTGGTCTTTCCTTTGCTGGGATTAAAGGTGTGAGTTACCACTCCCTGACCCTCCTACCTTGACTGTGGGTGGATCTGTTCTTTGATATTCCAGGCTAATTTTTTTTTAAACTTTATTTATTTGCCTTGGTGTTTTGCCTGGAACTGGAACTACAGACAGTTGTTAGCTGCCATGTGGGTGCTGGGAATCGAACCCGGGTCCTCTGGAAGAGCAAACGGTGCTCTTAACCGCTGAGCCATCTCTCCAGCCCCTCCAGGCTGATTTTATTAAATATAAAATATATCACCACAGTGCTGAACCTCCACATCCTGGCTGTCAGTTGTGTTTTCCTTTAATAAAAGCCTTGTGGCGCATCCATAATCCTAAATGACACGCTTCCTCCAACAAGGCCACATCTCCTAATCCCTGCCAAGCAGTGCCATTTTCTAATGGTCAAGCATTCCAATCTATGGGCCTGTGGGGACCTTTCTTATTCAAACCACAGAGACCTATGGATGATGTCATTCTCCCTTCTATTTTTTCATTTTCCCAATATAGAAAAAAATACCTCATTATGGAGAAAAAGCTACTCAGAAAGAAAAGAAAGGCATACACCTACCTTTATATTTTATGAAGCGAGATAGTAACCTTAGAACCTACCTGTCAACAAAACTTTTCCAGATGCAAAGATGCACACCACTGTCTGTGGATTTACCAATAAGGCCAGGAGACTGTTTGGGTTCATAACTGTCAAGACATAAAAAAGAAGTGATAAATAGGGCCAGAGAGATGGCTCAGCACTTAAGGGCACAGACTGTTCTTCCAGAGGACCCAGTTTTAATTCCAAGAACTGACATGACCACTTACAACTGCCTGTAACTCCAGCTCCTGAGGATCCAAATATGCATGTAAGCAAAACACCAATTCATATAAACTCAAAATAAATTATTAAGAAATAAGAAACATATACTGTGAGTCTACAAAATACTCCCAGGATGAAAAAGTAAACACTTGAGAGGTGATACATATTGTACAAGGAAGAGAGGGAGCTGTCTACAAAACTCAGATTTTTTATTTAAAAAAATGGCAGATACTATTGTCACTCAATAAGCAACTTAGTATGAAGAAGGACACAAAGAAAAAACAGTTAGGAAGGAGGAGAAAGCATCACCCAAGTTAAATCTTGGAGAGTGTGGTACTGTTTTCTGAAGCCCACACTGTCCTCTCAAGGCTGAGCTGAGGACAGGGAACCACTCTGGCTAAGCAGTTAGGATTAAACAGGCCAGGAAGGCTAGAATGCTCATTAGGGCAGGAATACAGTAAAGGCAGCATTGTTGTAGCAGTTACAGCTACCACAAAGATTCCCAAACAAACACAATTACTTGGGTATTAGTGTGACAGGCTTGACCATGCTGATGATGGCAGAAGTGGATTTTAGGACTTTGGACTAGAAAGGCAGTTAAACCCTTTGGTCAGGGCTCAATGGTTCATACTCATAGGAGTGTGGAAGACAGAGGTACGGAGAGCAATGTAGATTATGACAGCTTGGCTCAAGATTTTTAGAGGAGAATAATATTAGTTAAGTGGCCTGAAGGATGTTCTTGTGATATTTTCATAAAGTATGTGGCTGCTTTCTGCCTTTGTTCAAAATCTACTTGAGGCTAAATTGAATACTTTTAGATTGATGGCATTAGCAGAGTTCAAGATAGCCTGTTGAACCTGTCACGTTGCTATTAGTGGCCACTCCTATGCAGATCTACAATAAAAAGGAGCAAAATTATAAATGAAAAATACAAAATATACAGTTTGAGAATAAAACTTTAGACTCACAAAAATAGATGTTAGAGTATTTTCTTTAACTTTGCCAAATACCAATAGACTAGATAGTGTAACTATTTCTTGCTTGATAACTGTTTTGTTATATGTAACTTTACTGTTAAAATGAAAACCTTTCTATTTGACTAGACAAAAAAGGGAAAGTGCTGTGGATGGTCTTTCCGTATACTGTGAAGTTGCCACCATTGGTTAATAAAGAGGCTGCTATGGTCTATGACATGGCAGGACAGAACAATGTGGAAATTTGAGCAGGGATTCAGAGAAAGAAGGGTAGAATCTTGGAGATGCAATCCAGTCACCCAAGAAGCAAAATATGAAAGTACATGTAAGCCACCAGCCAAGTGGCAATACATAGATTAATAGATATGGGTTATTTTAAGATGTAAGAGCTAGCTACAAGAAGCCTGGGCCATAGACCAAATAGTTTGCAATTAATATAAGCCTCCGTGTTTATTTGGGACCAAGTAGCTGCAGGCAACAAGAGAATGTCCAGCTACATCTTCCTTTATAAGAATTGCTATGGTCATTATGTCTCTTCACAGCAACAGAATGTTGACCCATTTCATGACACTACTTCTAACTCAATGTGTACATATCTAGTACAATTTCACTTTATGACTTAAGTCAGTGCCCTTTTACATTTAACATGGATTCCTAACTTTAAAGAGTGCTGAAATAAACATTGCTACATATATCTTGTATAGTTGTCCTATGGAGGTTTCTGGAATCAGAAATCCACAAATCAGTAGATTGGAAGGCTCAGAGTCATTTAGATAGATGTAAAGAACTTAACATGAAAAAAATCAAGAGCATGGGACCAGAGTATATATTTCAGTAAGTATTATTTGAATACTGACTCATGGTATGTATATAGTGTTCTGTCTGCTTGTATGCCTGCAGGCCAGAAGAGAGCACCAGATCTCATTAGGGATATGGTTGCTGGGAATTGAACTCAAGATCTCTGGAAGAGCAGCCAGTGCCCTTAACTGCTGAGTCATCTCTTCAGCCTCCCCGACTGGTGATTTGAAAAAAACTTATCTTACACTGAAATAGGATTGTAGACTTGCTCTATACAATTAATTTAAATATTACCAGTGCTCAATAGTCACAGTGGCTACCCATGAGTAGCAGAAGTTCTTTAAGTATTAAATATAGAACACAATATGCACAATGACAGGCATGCTGAAGATGAAGGGGAAATTTGTTCTTCAGAGCCTTCTCAGTGGTTGCTCCCAGGCCAGTTCATTGGTAAATGATGCTAAGGCACTTGAGACCAGTCAGCCCATCACATTGGCATGACCCTAAATGTTGGGCTCCTCCTACTGAACTATGCACTCTCTTCTCCAACTTTCCTTTCCCATTAAACTGCTAATAAAACTGGAGTGAGTCTATGCAAGACAACTTCTTGTGAGGATGCTACTCCACAAGATCAATCATGGATCAATTCAAGCTAGGACAAGAAATTACAATTTGAACTGTTAACACTAAAATCCCAAGTTACCACCATGGAGTTCATAAGTCCTCATTAATGCTTTCTTTCTTTTTCTTTCTTTCTTTTTTCTTCTTTCTTTCTTTTTAGAAGGTATGGTTTTTAATATTTTCTCCTCCTTGCGTTTATAACATAATTCACTTAAACAATCACAGAATCCTTTTCTTCCAATACCACAAACGGTATTACAAATGAAATCTGGGAGTCTTCATCCAACCCCCGAAGAACAGCCATGTAAGGAATCCAGCTGTCAAAGCTGGAGAAGCAGCAGCAGAGAAAAGAAAAGATCAGAGCCAAGGGGCCTTCTGAGTCAAGCAAAGAAAGAAATGCACCCCGAAAAGAGGACCGCAGTGCGGGCAGAGCAGCAGGGCAGCGGGTGGTGTTTCTTCAGAGTGGGAGCCATAGATATGGAAGCAGGAGTTTAGAATACCATAGGCAGTGTCAGATCCTGAAAAATTTACGATGCTAAGCCCTTACACTGCTTTAAGAACTCAGGTCTCAAATATGAGAAGAAAATTAGAAACAAGACACTGGAAACCGGAATACCTTTGCAGAGAAACATCAAAGGACCATTCCATTTCCTGTAATGCTGTGGTCTGATGGGATGGGGGAATGCTCATGGTTGACACACACCCTTGCCTCCTCCAGGGAGAGAGGTCCATTGATTTTCTTCCTTCCTACCTTGCTTTGGCTTGCTTTTGGAACAGGCTGTCCCAGCGTCATCATCTTCAAGTCTAGTGATGTACTCTGTGTGTTTATCATCAGTCTCCAGCACATCCCTGCTGTCAGTGTTATCACCATCATTGACTCAAATGGCAGGGCTGGTGTAAGGCAATCAACAATAACATACTGTATGAGACTTTGCATCTTGTAAGTTTTCTCCTTTTTTTCTAAAAATAAATATAATAAAACCATAAGAAACAAATGAAATCTGGTACTGCTGCTTATCAAAATATACAAGACAATCACTGTTTTCTATAAAACCACTTTATGTTAACTTGTTCCCAAAAATCTTTTTTTCTTTTTGGCTTGGTTTAAAAAATGTTGTTACAAATATTTACAGCATTTTCTTCTGTTAGATGAACACTCCTACAAACAGAAAAAGAAAACTTCATCGGACAGACCATGTAAAGCACTAGACGATGTCAGAGGCTTCTTCTAACTGTGCTCTTCCCCTCAGTACTGTATGTACTGAAAATGATTGTCCATCTCTGTTGTCCTGCTCCACTCTGCTCACAGGGAAATTCTCTAAACAGTCTATTCATCGATAGAAAATGGAAAGTCAAGGCCGCTCTGTATGAGATCTTTCAGAAAAGTGCTCAGAGAAAATGCTTCACTGATGAGTTAAAACCAGAACAGGCAGTTGGTCAAAGTAGTGAGGTGAAATTTCAATGTAAAACTTGTAGTTAGTTTTTTTCAGCAATCTTTGTAGTTAGTACTTTCTAGATAGATATGGGATGTATTTTTTAAAGATCTGGGTAACAATGAGTGGTAAGGAAAAAAAAAAAGACTAGTGTACCAGATGTCGTTATAGATGGTTGTGAGCCACCATGTGGTTGCTGGGAATCAAACTCAGGACCTCTGGAAGAACAGTCAGTGCTCTTAACCTCTGAGTCATCTCTCCAGCCCCCAAGTATAATATTCTTAATGACACCAAGAACAAGTACTTAAAATACCTGTTCTTACAACAACCACAAACATAACAAAACTCTGTTGATAGTGTTAAGTGAAGTTTGCCATAAGCAGCTTTTAGGCATGATTGTTACTGTCACCAAGGTCCCTGTTCTCCAGAGTAAGTGCCTCAGCCTGTGAAAGCTGAGTTGATACCATAAAGACTGAGAGCAGTCTGCACCTGGACCAGTACAATGCTCATCATTATGTACTGAAGGCAAAAATGTAACTGAGATTTTGTTTACTCAGTTATAGCTATTTGCTTGTATGACTAGTTTGGGGGGACAATATTCTCTTAAACTATATAGTACATATTTCCTGAAAAACAAATGCCGATGTTACCTCAGGCTTGAATAGGAAGAAAAGGTCAATTAAGACCACTGAAGACACATAAACTTTGGACCTATTTTGTTTTTCTCCTTTACATCTCTCCTCAAGTAACATTTCTGTAAATTTCTATTTTTTTTTTTAACAATTCATTATAGAACATTAAAGTACTTGTTAGGATTTGCTCTGAAAAAAGACTTCAAAGTCTTCTACCTCAAACAACCCTTAAGAAGACAGCTGAGCTATCTTTTAAAGTTAATGTACAATCTAAACTATGTTTGTTTTAGCACAACAGTGAATTTTTTAAGTTTGGCAGTTTTATTCTCATTGACAATAGAGCAAGACAAAGGAAAATCTGAGAAAAGTGCTCTGATCACAGTCATGCTTTTTAATTTTAAAAATAACAGTACACACTGAGTTTTCTAAGAGATAAGTTTGGGGCTTACAAGTAGATTCACTGAGGCACAAAAGATCATTATTTCTGAGTTTTTCATTTTCTTTTTTTTTTTTTTAAACTTTATTTATTTATTTACTTATTTATTTATTTATTTATTTATTTGCCTTGGTGTTTGCCTGGAACTGGAACTACAGACAGTTGTTAGCTGCCATGTGGGTGCTGGGAATCGAACCCGGGTCCTCTGGAAGAGCAGAGGGTGCTCTTAACCACTGAGCCATCTCTCCAGCCCCCTAGTTTTTCATTTTCTGTACAAGAATATTTAGTAGAACTAGGAGAGAAACGACATGACAACATATTCAAACAAAAATACTCTGCCTGATGACATGAAGTCTCTAAAAATTGACATTTTGTAGATTCCTAAGAGGTTTTTGTTGTTGTTTTTTTAAATTTGGGAGAGATGGGGACACAAGGTCTTATGTAGGAAGGCTGGCATGGAACTTGTTCTGCAGCCCAGGCTGGTTTGGAATTATAGAACTTCCACTATAGCTCTGTGCTACCATGCCTGGTTCATAAGGGTTAATTCCTAAACTTCAAGAGGCCACTGCAGGTAAAGACAAAGAAGAAATAAAAAAGACAGTAACTGTGACTCTAAAACATTCAGTTCAAAGACTGCTATAAAGAACTGCTTCTAGTACTTAGCTCCAAAGATCTCATGTCATTTTATGGGGATATGGTGTAATCCTGAAACTCTAGCATATTGCCAATTAAGAGAATACATGGTTTGTCTACTCTCATGTCACAGAACACATCTTACCAGTATGTGACTTATCCAAACCCCAAAGTAAAACATCTTGCTATACAGTGCTATTATTAAATGTGTACTGCTATTTCCTTAAGTCCTGAATTTACATATATTTTGTAAAAGTTAGGATACCTTGGAAAAGTGATATGACATTTCTCAAAGTAAATTAGCTCAGCAAGGCATTCTCAAAATAAACCACTGCTTTAAAGATACTGAGTAAGTCCATGCCAAAACAAAAATATACAGATAAAAAATTTTCCACCACTCTGATATTTAAAACTATGCCAACACAAATACTGTAGACCTCTATAATTCAAACAATAAAAAACTCAGTGTGGATAACATCCATATGCTACAGCTAATTTTAGACACAATCTGATGACTTCAAACAAGCTCTTTTAAAGTAAGCATATCCTATGGTTCCAAATCTTCATTTTGTTAATAAATTAAAATGTACATAATGTGCATATGTACATATAACATTAAAAGATCATACGTATGTATATGCACTTATTTACACACACACACACACACACACACACACACACACACCTACACAAATCCCTGAAAAGGATTTCAATGTTCTCTCAGATGTAAAGGCCATCCTTACTTCAGAATTACATTCAACACTATTATAATTTCCCTTTTGCTGCACTTGTGCTGGATGCTATGTGAATTAATAAATTACATAGTAGTTTCCAACTCAAAATCAATCCAATTTTAAAAAATGTCTCTGAAAATTAATATAGTGTCTGCGTGTAAAGAAAATACAAACTTGGGGAGATTGCTTCAGTCCCCCCCCTTTATTCAGTGTTCAGGTGAAAATATACCTCAAATATAAGTGAAAGAACACCCAGCTGGACAATTATCATGCATATTTATTCAGCCAATACTAATTAGGTGATCCATCTGAAATGTCCCAGCCTACCATGTCTCTCTGACTGTTCTCCCAACTGTTGCTTTGTACTGAGGGAATTTTGATTTTAAACCATTTATAATTATCTATTTCAGCTTCTATTTTCTAGAAAACTTTTTTCTTTTCTTTTTTAAAAAAGAAAAATGTATATTCAAATTAATGTCTGAAAATAGAAGACTAAGCTACTCTTTAAAAGACGAGATGATCAACTCTGAGAATATTATAAGTGACAAAGGGTGGACAAAATCGATCCCCGTGACAAATTCTGTATTTTAAGAACCCATTAAGCATTGAAGGAAGAATTAACAAAAGCAGTTTCGTATTAAAAAGAAACAATTTTACTTGCTACAACCACTGAAGCAACATTAACATTTACTTTTACATTCAACCAAAAAAATAAGAGGGTCAGTATGTAAAAAAATAACCCACTTTCTCATACTCCAAATATGTGGGCATTCGGTAATGAAGTTCCATTACAAAGAAAATCAAGTTATCACGAGTGATAAAAAAAAAAAACAACAAAAAACCAAACAAGTTTGAGTCTTGAGTCAAATGTCCTAACAGGCAATAAAGGTCAGACAGATTTGAACTGAGACACAGTTCTGCAGTTCTGACTTTACATAGAGGCTGGAGGCAACCAGCAGTCACAACAGAGGCCTACAGGTGCACACCAAGTTCCTCCCAAACCACTCACCCCTCCCGATGCCATCACTGCAACAAAGTACTAAAAGTGTGAATAAAAACTATTACTTACTGAAAAACCACTTAAAATTGCAATGGAAAAAGAAAAAAAAAAAAAACCTTAAAATCCAAGATGAGGAAAGAAATAACAGAATGCTCTCTAAGTCCACAATTTATCTTTCTAAATATTTAGATAAAACTCTAATCTAATACTAATATATCTTAAGCACATAATAAGAAATTAGGTAAACATATAGTAATTTTGACTATTAGAGATTATAGTGTTACAAAAAAACCCTGAGATTTTTTTTCTAAAATAAGACCTTACCAAAAATAACTTTAAAAAAAATCTGTCAAACCATATGATAGACCTGAATATTTTCCTTAAGACTATAAACTTTTTTCTGAAAACAATTATAAAAAGGTAGGATTATTTTTCTTTTAAAATTTTCTGAGATCACATTACATTACTTGACAAATGTCATTTTAAAATTTGAACCATGATTTTTTTCCTAAAATGATTAATTATTCTGATACTGTAACAGATCCAGGCTGAATTCTACTTGTGCTTCTCTGGGACCATTGCAACACTTTGCTTTTCCAAATAATCTTTGAAAGAGAAGATATGCATTGTTCAAAGGAGTGTCATACAATAAAAAAAAAGTCATTGAAAGACAGCATGCATGTTTGTAAACCTGTTTCCAATATAACTCCATGTGGATATGTATAATAACTATCAATAGATGCAAATATCTGATATAATTTATCAGTGAACATCATTTTGTACAGAGAAACTTCTGAATCATAAAGTTAAAAACTTGATTATAAGTGGTTTAAATTACATCAAGAAATTGTAAAAGTCTGTATGTCTAAATTTCTCCAAGTACAAAGGATATTAGAAATGTCATATAAGGCTGATCTGTACCCAAAAATTAAAGAAAGTCTGTCTTTTTGAAATCTAATTCAGGGAATTAAATTATTTAAAAAATATTTTCCTGGAAGTTATTTTCATAGAATCTGCAGTACAAAGAAAAAGCAAACCTTTGATTATACACTGGTGGATAAATCAGAAAAAAATCAGAAAAGAGTATGTCTTATTTTGAATATACTTGAGTGTCAAACTCCCAAAGAGTTACTTTTGTGGCAGAGGCAGAGTCTGTCTTGAGGTGCTTCAGTCTGTCCTGAAGACTTCATTGAAATTATGGTCTGGTGTAAGAAGTAAATTCAGAGAGCTCACGTAGTGGACTTTAAGAAAGAAACTCTGAGGGTGTCATTCTCTCCAAGATTGTGATTGTGAAGCTGAATAAGGACCTGCAATGCTTCTTCCAGAGAGCGCAACTGAATGAGTGCCATTTTATGATCTTCTCATTAATGCTTTCTATGTGCACACTAAAAAGTATCACATTCACCTGATATTCATTAAAGAGGTGTGTGTATGTGTGTGTCTATGTGTCTGTGTGTTCACTACATGGTTCAGGCAAATAGACTCATAATTCTACCCCTGTCTCTTGAATGCTGAGATTTTGTTTCAAGATTTAGTCTTGTTTGGATTTTGAAGCCATTTTGATTTTTTGTTTGTTCGTTTTGCACATACTTTGTCACCCTAGCTACCTTACAATTCTCTGTATAGATCAGGCTGGCTTTGGCCTTGAACTCACAGAGATCCACCTGCCTCTGTCTCCCAAGCCATAGGATCAAAGGCATGTATCACCATGCATCACCATGCCCATAAATTTTGATATTTTATTCTTATCCTAATTTTGTTTTAAACAATTTAAGACACCTTAAGCAGCAAGGCAGAATTTGTGTTGAATACAAATCCAGACAGATCCTTTCTCTCTCTTTCTCTCAATGTTTGTTTATTTATTTATTTATTTATTTATTTATTTATTTATTTATTTATTTGTGTGTGTGTGTGTGTGTGTGTGTGTGTGTGTGTGTGTTTACCACAGTGTGCTTGGTGCAGTCAAGGGACAACTGTAGGTGTCAGGTCTCTCCTTCTACTGCTGGGTCATTAAGGACCAAAATTGGGTCCTTGGGCTCAGTGGGAAGCACCCTACTCACTACTGAGCCACCTTGCCAGCCTTAGAGCAGTTTGATATTTAAGGGTCCCAAAGCAGCACATCAAAATATCCTTCAAGGGGTGGATGAATGAATAATGTATGGCCTGTCCTATGGAAGGCTGGAGAATGGTCCAGACCACAGCCATGTGCTAGGACCTGAAACCTCAGAGTGCTAGCTTATTGCAAAAGAAAAAATAGACTACAACGTGAGTAAGAGTCTTGAGGTGGGAGACATGCAAGGCAAAGGGACCTCAGAGAAGAGAGGAGGCACTGACTACAGAGGCAGACACTGGAGTGATGTGACCATAGCCACGGGATGCTAGCAGCCACGATCAGCTGAATGAAGCAGGAAAAAGAGTCATTTCTAAAGTCTCCAGAGGCCTTGCCTGGGGTCCATTAAAACTTATTGTAGGGGCTGGAGAGATGGCTCAGAGGTTAAGAGCACTGACCGTTCTTCCAGAGGACCTGAGTTCAACTCCCAGCAACCATATGGTGGCTCACAACCATCTGTAATGAGATCTGGTACCTCCTTCTGTATACTGTATACATAATAAATAAACTTTAAAAAAAACCTATTGTAATGCATACTCTCCCACAAAAAGAGGGAGGGTGGAGTTAAAGATGATGGAGAGTAAAATATACATAAAATGATCCTCTTTTCACTAATGTAATCTATCACTCTTGCTGCCATACGAACCCTAACTCATCACTGTGTTTCTTTACTTTTCCTTTTAGGGGAGGTTGTTGAAACAGAGTCTCGTTATATAGCCCTGGCTTGCCTGGAACTCACTGTGTAGACAAGGTTGGCCTCAAACTCACACAGGTGTACATGCCTCTGCCTCCCAAATAATTGGTTTAAGGAAAGGTGTGCACGACAATGCCTAGCCTTACCACTGCATTTCTATCCATATCTAGCCAGGGACTGTGGGATCTAAGAGGAAGCTATATCATATATGGGTAACAAATAACACCAAATTCAGATGTCAGCAAAAACAAGTACTTGATTTATAGAGACTTGATACACACTGTCTCTCCCTGCTGTTATGGTCTTTTTTATTTGAATCCACAAATCTTCCACCAATGAATCTAGTCAATTTTCCACTAGGATCCAGGAGTTACTCATCATTGTACTTCTAATACAGGGCTGAGTTTCAAGCCCCACCTTCCTTTATCAAGTACAGAACTAGCTAGTACTCCAGGGGACTGCAAATAGGTGTCAGGAGAAAACATTTTTGAATGAGAAGGAAAGCGGTAGCTTTGGACCTGTTCAGTTATTGCTTTATTCAGCTCTGAGAATGAATATTTTTATAACTTCAAAATTAAAAAATTAAAGACAGTTAACCTTCTGAGTTATCAATGCTATTCACTAAAATTTGTTTTTTTAAAAAAGGGGAATGAATCAATGTCATAATCATATAGTGAAAAATCAACCTGAGGATGTCTTGAGGAATCTTAGCTTTGAGTCATATTCTGTGCTGTTGATATTCAGAGATATTTTTCTCAGATTCAATTTATAGGTCAGATTTGCCATGGAAACTACTTGAACAAACAAGTCAACTCAGAAAATTACAACATAATTGTCCTGCCTACTAGTTTAATAAAAATGCTGATTGGCTGAGGGCAGACAGGAAGTGTGGGCGAAGCAACCAGACCAGGAAAACTCTGGAAACACAAAGAACAGACATAGATCCCACAGAGATGAGATGCAGACACAAAGATGAGATAGCAGCAGACGCAGAGGAAAGAAGCTGAAATGCTGCTCTGAGAAAAGGTATCGAGCTGCATGGATGAACAAGAAGGGTTAGTTTAAGAGCAAGAGCTAACTAGCAATATGCCTTGGCCCTAGGTTGATGAGCGTAAAAGTAATATAAGCCTATGTATGATTATTTGGACCAAGTGGCAGTGAGGCTGAGAGCGGGTCCAAACCTCTGGACAAGATCCAAAAGTCCAGAAACATAATACAACAAAAGACTAGTCTTTTCTCTTCTCTTCTCTTCTCTTCTCTTCTCTTCTCTTCTCTTCTCTCTCTTCTCTCTTCCTTTCTCCTTCTCACATAGCTCAGACTGGCCTCAAACTACACATCCTCCAGCCCCCAAGTGCTGGGACTACAGGGTTCACCACCATACCCAGATTCTCAGGTGTTGTATTCCTCATTATATTTATGATGTTCACTGGAGTGTCTGTGCACATGTGCACACTGCAGAGCACTGTGACGGTCAAAGGACAATTTTAGAGAGTAGCTTCTCTCTTCCCAGGGTGTGGAAGGGATGCAGGGATTGAACTCAGAGTGTTGGGGTTGGTGGATAGAAGATCTAGCCACTGAGCCATCTCACCCACTTGGATGTGAAATTTCTGTTACTATTTTTCACCTTTATAGCCCAGGTGGACTTTCACCAATAATTTATTTACAGCCAAGTACATAACTGTGTTGCTCCATAGTTAGGATGCAGATGACTCAAGAAAATAATGCAAAAAAACCAAATATCTTCCTTGAAATCATTAATTCCAATGCTTTACCTTTCTTAAGAACCTAACTGTGCTGAATGGGTCTATAAACAGACACACTTATGTAAGATTTCAAAATGTACTTGGAGGCTTAAAATAATTTCTTTCCTACTTGATTCTATTGCTTCAGATAAAAAAGTTTTAATTATTCATCCTTGTGTTTTGTACCACCCTCATTTGCTCAACAGATCTTGGTTAATGAAGCAATCTATCCTAAGAGTCGGGCCTGGGAACCATGTACTAGAATCAGACAGCCCTAAGCAGTCTAATTTTTTAAAGTTGTCTGATATTTTCTAATCAGGATAAAGGGAGCCTTTGACAAATCTGGAATTTTATATAATGGTGCATGATTAAATTTAACAGCGAATGATAAATGAGACAGTCTACTGAGAAGCAGGCTCAGCCAGCCAGGCAGATCCGTAACTTGTGTGCATAATTCCACTTAGGCTGCTCATCCCCCCCTCCCCGCCCATGTCACAGGAGTAAGATCCAAACCAATGAATCTGGTATCTTCATAAGAATAGCAAGCTAGGACACACAGAGACACCAGAATTGTGCATGTACAGAGGAAAATCCCTGAGAGGAACAGTGAGAGAGTGGCCACCTACATGGACAGCCTCAGGAGAGACCAAGTCCGCATGGACCTTGATCTTGGATTTCCAACCTCCAGTATGATGAAGCAGGAAATTTCTGTTGTTTCAACTGTCCAGCTTGTGATATTTTATTATGGCATCCAAAACTAACTAAAACAAATTATATTTATTTCATTTTATTGTTTATACCTGCCTTGTGTGTGTGTGTGTGTGTGTGTGTGTGTGTGTGTGTGTGTGTGTGTGTGTGTATCTGAACAGTCCAGAAGAGGGCATCATACCCTTCGGAACTGAAATTGCAACTGGTTGTTGAAAGTCCCCATAGGGGTGCTAGAAATCAAAAGTCTGTCCTCTGAAAAAGCAACAAGCATTCTGAACTGTCAAGCCATCTTTCCAGCCTCTAAGATAGATTTATAACTATGACTCATCATATATGGCAGGCAGAATGCTGAGGGTCTTCCCACATTCTTGTCCCAGTGAACCAAACATTTAGACCTCTTCCAGTAATCCAAACCCAAATCTAGGTGCTCTTGGGTTTTGCAAATGTAATTAAATTCCAGGCCATGGTTAGGAAAGAGAGTATTTTGGCTAAGGCTGGCCTTCCCTGATGAGCTGCTGCAGAGGAACCAGGTGCTCTTTGGGAGAGATTTCAGAATGTGAGGAGGCCTTACCATGGGAAGATTCTTCACTGCTGACTTTGAGGATATATAGGGCCAGGAAATCTGGGTAACTTCTAGGGCCTGAGAGTGGACTATGTTTTATAGCTGATAAGGAAATGAGCATCTCCACTCTGTGGTTATAGGGAATTAAATCTGTTCATCAATAAGGGAAGATCTTTGAATTGGCTTCTCCCTAGAGCTTCTAGAAAAACCAATCTCTAATCTCTCTGTGTTATTGTCTAGTCCACATTAGAGTTTCTGTAGGGGTTAGAATAAGAATGGCTCCCATAGGCTCATAGATTTGAATGCTTAAGGAGTAGCACTATTTGGAAGGATTAGGAGGCGTGGCATTGTAGGAGGAAGTGTGTCACTGGGAGTGGACTTTGAGGGTTCAGAAGCTCAAGACAGGTCATGTAGCTCTCTCTGCTGCTGCCTGTGGATGTAGATGTAGGACACTCAGCTGCTTCTCCAGCACCAAGTTTGCCTGCATGCCACCACACTCCCCACCATGATGATAATGGGCTGAACCTCTGAACTGTAAGCCAGTCCCAACTAAATACTTTCCTTTATATGAGTTGCCATGGTTATGATGTCTCTTCACAGCAATAGGACACTGACTAAGACAAATTCATTGAGGCATTTTGATATACACATATGATATTCTTAGATTGTACAACAGCTTCACATATCCCTTCTCTCATGTGCTTTCCTCTTTCTTAGTATCTCCTTCCAGTCCTTTCTGTGTTTTTGAGGCTCCAGATATGACAGGAAACACATCATACTTGTATTTCTGGCATTGCTGTGTGGCAGTCTTCTCCAGACTTGACATGACATTGCCAACTTGGCAGCTTATCATAAGTCCTCCATGTTGGACTCTTCAGTGATGTAGCTGCCTGGAAATTACCCAGGAGACCTCATGGAAATGTAGCTGCCTTTGAGTCATCCATACTTCTATAAGTAACCACAGTAAATATATTGGTTCACTAATTGGGACATTTCCCCTTGCAGAGATTCTAATGAGCCCAATCTCATGACAGTCACGTGTAGCTTTTTGACCTATCATTGCCTTCTCTGTTTGAATAGGGATTTTGTAACTAGCTTGCTACACTTACATGATTATCTCCAGTTCTATATGTAAGATGATTTTGTTCTTCCTTGTAGCCAAATAAATGAAGCTCTGTGTGTGTGTATTTTTCCTTATTTATTCATCATTGACAGGCAACTAGGCAACTAGGCTGTTTTATGCTGTGACACCATGACCATGGCAAGTTTTTTGTTTGCTTGTTTTAAAGATTTATTTATTTACTGATTTTTATTATATATAGTGTTCTGTCTGTGTGTGTCCTATCTGTCAGAAGAGGGCACCAGACCTCATGATAGATGGTTGTGAGCCAGTGCTCTTAACTTGAGCCATCTCTCCAGCTCTGGCAACTCTTATAAAGATAAACGTTTCACTGGGGCTGGTTTAAAGTTCAGAGATTTAGTCCATTATCATCATGGCGGGACATGGCAGCATACATGATACTGGAGCAGACGCTGAAACAATCATGTATCACACCAAGTATAGCTCGAGCCAAGGAGACCTCAAAACCTGCCCCTGCAGTGACACACTTCTTCCGCCATGTCCCTTGAGTTATGAGGAGATCATAAAAATGTCTTGCTTAGCCCTTGACGGTCCTTTGCTCTCAGCATGTCATGCAGCCATGGGTTTCTGTGTTTACCTATGTTAACTGCCGGGAGAGACTTCTCTGTTTAAGGCTATAAGACATAGATACTTAGAAGATGGTTTGATGATCTGTCAGTACAGCGAAGCAGCAGTTTTCTCTAATGACCAAGACCTCTGCAGTGACACTGAATTCTAGTTGTTATTTAATGAAAACTCAAAGCCAGATATTGGAGCAAAAGCTAGAATATCAGAGAGAGGAAACAGACCACAGTCAATTCTCACTCAGCCAATTTCTCAAGGTAAACGCTATCTTCAGGAGTCCTCAGCCCGGCTGTCATTTCTACAGAATACCTGAATGTCTGCCTGTGCCTGCCTTAAATAGCTTCTTAGCCCAGTTGTTTCATTTCCGGGTTCAACTCTGCATCATATTCTAGAGTTAAGATTAGGGCTGGAGAGATGACTCAGCAGTTAAGAGCACTGACTGCTCTTCCAGAGGATCTGAGTTCAATTCTCAGCACCCACATGGCAGCTCACAACTGTCTGTAGTTCCAGTTTCAGGCAAATAAAGGAAAAAAAAACCTTAAAAAAATTAGAGTTAATATTAAAGGTGTGAGTTACTACTATTTGGTAGTTAGCTTTGAATTTATAGAAACACAGAAAGATCTGTCTCTGGAGTTACAGGGCTAAAGGTGTAGGTCACCATTTAAAAGGTGTTCCCCCCCATGCTGGGATTAAAGGCATGAGTTACCACTCTCTGACCCTGTGGCTTGACTGTGGGTGGATCTGTTCTCTAATATTTCAGACTGGTTTTATTAAATATAAAATATATCACTGCATTGCAGTCACGGGTTTGGAGCTTAGTTTACAGTGCCCTGGGTTCCCTTTTGTTGAGTGGGCCTTAGATCCACCCTTGTTGAGTGGGTAGGCCAGCTGAATCTGGGAGCTCCAGGTCACAGAGAGACCCCCATCTCCAAAATCACAGTGAAGAGCAATAAAGGAGAACACTGACATCAACCTCTGGCTTCCACAAGAATATAATATACATACCTGTACCAGCACCTCCCCACGAACACACATGCACGCTCGCATGCGCACATGCATGCAAATAAAAACTCTAGAACAACAGCTCCTAAACAAACACTTCATACTTTTAGGACATGGGCATTAGGCCACAGCCTCTCAAGAACAGTTATACTACTTTTAGACCTGGACTCTGGCAAGAAAAATAGAGATGTCTAGTCAACAAGCTAAATAACAAATAAAAAGAAATAAGTTCTATTACTTTACTGTACCTGAGGTAACTATGGTTGGCAACTATGGATATTTAAAAACTGTAGAAGATTGTGAATGTTTCACCAGAAATAAATGATGAGTGTTTGAGGAGATAGCTGTGTTCAATACAATTATATCATATAAATATATTTACATAAGTGTAAATAAATCATATTGTACAGATATATTGTATACTTGGCCATTATACAATATATACATGTATCAGAACATCAACTGGCTCCTATAAATCTGAAGAACTCTATCAAAAATGAACAACTACAGAACTGTAGATAGAATTACAGTGTGAAAGGGTATCAGGAAAGGCTGTTTCACTAGGGGGCGCTCCTTCCTCTCCCGGAAAGGAAGAGCTGGTTTGGGGAGCAGGGCGGGGGCAAGTACATGCCCTGGATACAGAAAACCAAGGATACTTCCCCAAATACATGGGATTAGTTGCTGTATTAGTTAGTGCAGGTGTGTTTGTGCATTTTATACTGGCAGGTTCGTTTACGGCAGCTAACCTAGAAGTGCTTGTAGACTGACTGATGACTGCTAATGTTGGAGGAAGATTTGTGGCCTAGGAAATACCTGAAGACAAAAAATGCGGGAAGGCTCTGAGACCACACTAGGATAGGACAGTTTTGTTTTGTTTCTCAATTTTTTTTTAAAAAAAACTTTATTTATTTATTAATTTATTTGCCTTGGTGTTTGCCTGGAACTGGAACTACAGACAGTTGTTAGCTGCCATGTGGGTGCTGGGAATCGAACCTGGGTCCTCTGGAAGAGCAGACGGTGCTCTTAACCACTGAGCCATCTCTCCAGCCCCCTGTTTCTCAATTTTTTTATTCATTTATTTATTTTACACGCCGACCGCAGCCTCCCCCTGCCCCTCCCAATACTTTCCCCCCATTCCCCCCCTTCCACCCCCTAATCCCCTCCTTTTTAGTCTTCATCCGGGAAAGGGCAGTCTTCTATAAATATCAATAAAACATGTCATATCGAGTTGCAGTAAGACTGCATTATTAAGGCTGGGCAAGTATGAGAAGTAAGGCCACACAATCAACTAACCTGGGCTCCAGGGGCTCACAGAGATGGAAGAGTTTTTGATTTGATGATGGCAGTTTTGCTTGGTGCAGCCTCGTCTTTTCCCTAGGAGCCAACAACGTGGTTGTGATTAAATCTGCACTGAGCTGTCAGTTTCCAGACAGGGCTTATCCACATTGCTTGAAGGTGTTTTTGAGATCAAAATTCACCAAATTCTTGTCCTTTCAATTATCGCTTAAACTCAACTTCCCTGCTGCCCAGGAATCCACACTTCCCCTTTGAGGTGACTGGGCAGACCTGGGGCCCAAGGAAGGAGCCTGTGCCTAGTATGGCATAGCTTTGTCCCCGCCAACCTCAGTGCACTGAAAATCCTTACTCACAATGGCACCTCCTTCCTACAAACACCACAGCTTTCAGGTAGGACTGTGCAGGTGGGTGTGCACACTGGCCCTGAAGACTTAATGAATTTGAATTTCGGCTGGAAAATGACTTAATTTCATGTAAAACTAAAGACAAGAATTAAAATTTCACAAATCCTGCCTTTTCTCTGGACTATCAGTGTGGTTTTCCTTCTGCATGAACATCTCATGCCAGAGAGTTGCTACAATGAAGTATGGCTAGTTTTTAAAGTGTATTTATAGCTGGATGGTGTTAGCTCATGCCTTTAAACACAGCATTTGGGAGGCAGAGGCAGATGGATTTCTGAGTTTGAGGCTGACCTGGTCTACTGAGTGAGTTCCAAGACAGACTCCAAAGCTACAAGAGAAACCCTGCCTTGAAAATCCAAAACCAAAAAAAAAAAAAAAAAAAAAAACTGTATTATAACTGGGAAGCACTATTTGTCAACATAGTTTTTGTATCTGTGAGTGGAGGAGACAGAGCCACATCAACCATCAGATTCAGGGCAGGACAGAGCTGCTATGTCATTTCCCACACTCAGCACATTCAGGGAAATCACATAGAAGGCAGAAGCTCTTGGCTGGGCTGTGAGTTAGTCTTTACTCCCCAGCATGGTCTTCTCTTCCCCACAGGAATTAGCATAGAACACTCTAATTCTGATGGACTTAAATCACATTTACACTCAGTACAGGAAATCAACTTCTGAGATTGCAGATGGTGATCCACATGTGAAAGAAGGGTTATAATGTGGAAACTATGAGGTCATTTTTACTTTTGCAGGTATGGAGAGGAAAGTCCACATTCCCCATCATGTGGTCCACCTGGCAGGGATGAGGATGTACTGAAGAGACATGACACCCCTCCCACTTGGCTATCCGACTGGGAAACTTGGGAAGGGAAATTTCTCCCCTGGAATCTTATGCTGGAAGAAGGAAAAGGCCTCGAGAAATTCGTCTCCCAGAAAGATTCCACAATGCTAGTAGCAAGAATTCTGCAAAGTGTAGCATGCAGGACAGAACTGGGCAGGGGTAGATGGTGATGGGATACTAAGGATGGTCTGGACAGGTGGTACTAGTGTTCAGCTCAGTGATGAACATCTTTTATAACTCTCTGGAGACATCTGAAGACAACTATTCTCCCTTTGAATGATGGCTGTCAGCCTGCAATTGGGCCTTCATGGAAACTGAAATTTGGCAATGGGCCACCAAGTTATCATGTGACCTGAACTGCCCATCATGAGCTGGGTATTATATGACCCACCAAGCATAAAAGTAGGATTTGCACTACTTTTAGCAGGACTCCATGTTCAGGTCTGAGCAGGTCCTGAAGACACAAGCAAGTTAGCTAAAGAAGCTGCCCAAATACCTCTGATTTCTAGTCCTATTGCAATGCCATCTGTTGCCAAGCTCATTAGGCATGGGCTATGATCAGCTGACTAGAGAAGAGAAGACTGGGGCCTGGTTTACTGATGGCTCTGCATGTTATGCAGGTACCACCCAGAAGTCAATAGCTGCGGCATTACAACTCCTGTCAGGGACAACCCTGAAAGATACTGTCGAGGAGAAATCTTCACAGTGGGCAGAGCACATGACCATACAATTTTATGGGAAGGACAAATTGCCAGATTTGCAATTGCTCATGAATTCATGGGCTGTAGCTAATGGATTTCCTGGATTGTCAGGGATTTAGGAATAGCTCAGTTGAAAAATTGGTAAGACATCTGGGGAAGTATGTGGATATCTCTCCAAATGAGCAAAGGATGTAAAAATACTTGTGTTCCATACACATGCTCATCAAAAAGTGACTTCAGCTAAGGAATTCAGTAATCAAGTAGACAGGTAACTCATTCTGTGGATCCTGTCATTGCTCAAAGTGAACAACGTGGCCATAATGGCAGAGATGGGGATTATGCATGGGCTCAACAGCATGGACTTTCACTCACCAAGGCTGAGCTGGCTACAGCTGCTGCTGAGTGCCCAATCTGCCAACAGTAGAGACCAACACTAAGCTCTAGATATGTCACTATTTTCTGAGGTGACCAGCCAGCAACCTGGAGGCAGGTTGACTACATTGAACCATTCTCTCCAAGGAAAGGACAGTGATTTGTCCTTACTGTTGTAGATACTTATTCTGCTTATGGATTTGTCTTTCCTAAATGTCTATCCACCATCATGGTATTCCACACCGAATTACCTCTTCACAGCCAGAGAAGTGTGACAGTGGACCCAAAACCATGGAGTCCACAGGTCTTACCATGGTCCCCACCATCCTGAATCAGCTGGCCTCATAGATGGAATGGCCTTCGGAGACACAGTTGCAATGCCAATTAAGTGGCAGCAGCATGGAGGGCTGGGGCAGGGAGAGAGAGAAAGTGGTATATGCTTTGATTCAGCATCCAATATCTGGTATGGATTCTCCCATAGCCAGGATCCATGGGTCCAGGCATCAAGGGGTGTAAAAGAGAATAGTCTCTCACTATCACATCTAGTGACCCTCTAGGAAAGGTTTTGCTTCCTGTTCCCATGACTTTAAGTTATGTTGGCCTAGAAGTTTTGATTCCAGAGGGGGAAGTACTCCTGCCAAGAGACACAACAAACATTTCATTGATACTAAAATAATGTCCCTTAAGGAACATTTCACCTATTCTAAAATTAGTAATGTGTTTGTAGTTGTATGAAGGATAGTTACACCATGTTAGATGTAATTATGATTTGGTTACATACAAATGCATTTGCAATTGTACTTGGGATAGTTATATCAAGTTATGCATATTTAAGACTTGGTTATTGCTTTTATTCAGAAATTAATCGTAGCATAAAGAGATACTGTTATGTGTCAAAATGACAAGGAGTGAACTTGTGATGGCCATTCTTGGTTGTCAACTTGACCACTTGTTGGAATTAACTGAAATGCAAATTGTTGAACACACCTGTGGGGAGTTTTTCTTATACCATTTGAAGTGGGAAGGCCCACTTCACATAGATCTTTGAGATGGGAGGATCCACCTTTATTTATTATTTATTTGCCTTGGTGTTTGCCTGGAACTGGAACTACAGACAGTTGTTAGCTGCCATGTGGGTGCTGAGAATCGAACCCGGGTCCTCTGGAAGAGCAGATGGTGCTCTTAACTGCTGAGCCATCTCTCCAGCCCGGGAGGATCCACCTTTAATCTGGGCTACACCTCTAGTGGCAGCCTATATAAAGGACATGGAAGAAGGAAGGGCGCCCTAAGTCTGCTTACCCTCGCTCTAACTGGCAAGTCCATTTCTTCACTGGCATTAGAGCCTACTTCAGGATTCTAGTATACACTGCAGATCAGCTGAGACATCCAGCCTCATGGACTATTGGGCTTTCTATTGTTAGACAGCCATTGTTGGATTAGCGGGACCACAACTGCTAAGCCATTCTAATAAATTCCCTTAATGTAAATTTAGTCTATCAGTTCTGTTTCACTACAGAGCCCCTCACACACTTATAATCAAAAATAATAAGTCATACCATGCATAGGGAGCATGCCTTTAATCCTAGCACTTAGGAGACAGAGATAGGTGTATCTCTGTAAATTCAGTGTCAGTCTAACCTACAGAGTGAGTTCCAGAACAGCCAGAGCTACATCAGAGACTCTGTCTCAAACAAAACAAAGATAATAATGAATCTTTTAAAAGGGGATGGGGGCTGGAGGGATGACTCAGAGGTTAAAAGTCCTCTTTCAGATGACCAAGAATTGGTTCCCAGTGCCCATGTGGTGGCTCACAACTATCAGTAGCTGCAGTTCCAGGGCATCCAACATCCTCTTCTGGCCTTCTTGGACACTGGGTATACATGGACATACACACAGGTTTAAAAGAAGAAGAAGAAGAAGAAGAAGAAGAAGAAGAAGAAGAAGAAGAAGAAGAAGAAGAAGAAGAAGAAGAATAGATGTGTGGAGATAAAGCAGCTCACTCAGAGACATACTTTGTTGACCCACAATAACACAGGGAATTCAGGAAAGTCTTGGCAGAGTCTAGGGGAGAGGGTGACTGAGGCTAGATTATGGTATAAGCTTCAGAGGAGGCAGCAAAGAGCAAAGCCTGAGTAAAGTTCATTCTCAAGACATGTCCACCCAGAACCTGTGCGTGTGACTTCACTTTGGAAGGGTCACTGTGGTGGTTTGGCCTCCCGAGGCTCATATACTTGAGTACTTGGTCCACAGTTGATGGAATTATTTTAGAAAGGATAAGGACTGGCAGCTTTGTTGGAGGAAGTCTGTAGACAGACAGTAGCAGGCTTTTATAGATCACCAGCCCCCAAATCATGACGCAGAGACCTATATTAATTGAACTTATTATTAATTATGAAGGCTTGTCCAATAGCTTAGGCTTGTTTTTACTAGCTCTTACAACTTAATCCATTTCTGTTAAATTACTTTCTACCTTATAGCTTTATCACCTCATCTCCATAGTGCCCGTCCTGTTTGCTCTGTGTCCCTGCCATCTGTGGCTTCTGCCCAGCATCCTCTCTGCCTATCTATTGGCTGCTCAGCTTTTTATTAAACCAATAAGAGAGAGTGACACATCTTCACAGTGTTAAAAAAAGATTATTCCACAACAGAAGTGTGTCACTGAGGTGGACTCTGAGGTTTCAAAAGCCCATTTCAGGTCCAGTCTAGCTCTCTCTGCCTCGTGCTTATGAATCAAGTGTGAGGTCTCAGCTCTCTTTCCAGTGCCAAGCCTGCCTGTTACCATGCTTGCCACCATGACAGTCATAGAATTTACTCACCCCTGAAATGGTAAGCAAATCCCCAATTAAATGCTTTCTTTTATACATTGCCTTGGTCATCATGTCTCTTTACAAAAATAACATAACTGAGACGAACAGTATGAGCAAGTTGACCAACACAATGCACATTACTTCAAGGGTTACACAGGATGCATGAAAGTAAACCAAACCCAGGCCAGCTGAACAGATCATCTCGTTAAGGTCTGTATGCATTGCTGCTCTGGTCCTTCAGAGTATGAGTACCAGGTCATCATATAAGCCCTCATCAAGAAAATACATCCCACTCCATAGTGCAAAGGAGCGTGAGCTGAGTGTGACTCCCCATGCCTTTGGCTCATCAGCACAGCAGGCCTCAGGCCCTTACAGCAGTGAGGAAGAGATGTTTCCCCAAACCATCATGATCAGACTCACAGATTGTGTGTTAAACACTGACAAGAGCCCTGAGTGAGGATCCTCTGGGGTGTGCTTGCTATTAAAATTACAACACAAGCATTTCATTTTGAACTGACTGGTACACTGTAAATGCCGCAAACAGAATCCAGCTGACTTCCAGACAGAACAGAACACTTGACAATTACGTCAGAGTCATCTGTCCCTGTCACTTAATGGCATTCTCTTCTGAAGTCTGAGTATGCAGCACTGACATGCCATCCTAGTACTCTGTCCTTAGAGATCATAGTCTAGAAAGGAGAGCCAGGACAGGCCCCAGACATTCACCACAGGGTCTATGGTCCACCCCAACACACTTTGCTGTTGTTAGAAGGTTTCATTCCCAATTCAGGACAGTGGGGAAAACATGAGGCCAACCTCACTGTTTGATATCGCCTGACCGTACTGTGCTGTGATAGTGTTGTAATCCAGATAGAATGAATCTATAATCACCTAGGAAGTAGATACGCCTCCGGGCACCCTCTGGGGGATATATTTGGGTTGCGGTGAGCCTCTGATGATGGCTACAGAGCAATGACTCTCAACCTTCCTAATGGCTCAACTCTTTAATACAATTTCTCATGTGGTGACTTAGTCATAAAATTACTTTTGTTGCTACTTCATAACTGTAATTTTGCTATCGTTATGAATCTTAATGTAAATATCTATGTTTTCTGATAGTCTTAGGTGACCCCTGTGACAGGGTCATTTGACCTTGGGGTAGTCATTTGACCTTTATTTCCAACAAAGCAAGTGCTCGTGGTTCATCTGGCTTTGTAGACTTAAGGAGGCATGACTTGGTACCTCAGTGAAGCCAGAGGTGCAGTCCCTGACATCAGAAGGGTGATGCTCCGTTGTAGACAGTGCAAACAAAAGCTTCTGACTAAGGAGACCCAGTGTCTGGACCGGAGGTGCAGTTAGGGGTACTAGGGCCATCTTCTCTTAGCCCCCTTTCCTCTGTCTTATTCTTCCTTGGAGAACTGGGCCCAAACCTCAAGCCTGGGTTCTGCAGGGACCTCACATGCTGTGAGCTATGAGCCAAGCTGTACTCTCCCCTTGTCCCACACCTTGTGACTGTCCCACACCAGTCTTCCTGTCGCACATCGGGCCTTTCCCATCCCTTGGAACTGCAGTAGTCTGGAGCCGCTCTGGATTACAGCTCTCCTTGAGTTCTCTGCATCCAGATCCCCGATTTACCCCTCCAACAGCCTGCTTCAGCGAGCCCCACCCCCACGTGCCTCCGCAGCCCAGGGCCTGAAGTCTGCCGTCTGAGATGGTTACCTCCTTTGCAGTTGGGTTGATAGCTACCTACAAGGACCGACAAGGACTAGGCTCTTGGGTCTTGTGTTGCGAACTAATGAGCACATTCTAGGCACTATACTCTTGTTAAGCCTGCCACTTATTTCCATCCACGTTTCTCTATGTGTTTAAAGGACAGAATGGAATAATGAATAAGATATGATCAGGTGAGAGGGCGGATGAGACTCCTCAGTAGGTAACAGCACAGTGGGCCAAGCCTAACAGCCCAAATTTGGTATTTGAGATCCACATGGTAGAGAAAGAAAATAGATTCCTCAAGTTTTTCTTTCTGATCTACACGTATAAACCATGGCACATTATACTCCCTCCAACACAACAAAATGTAATTTAAAAATTATTAAAGACCTGAAACTTAAAAAAAAAAGTAGATAAATCCGGAAGTGGTGGCACATGCCTTTAATCCTATCACTTCAGAGACAGAGTTCAAGGCCAGCCTGCTCTACACAGGGAGTTCCAGGACAGCCAGAACAGCGGAGCTGGAGAAAAGGCTCTGTGGTTAACAGCATTTGCTGCTTTTCAAGATGACCTGGGTTTAATACTCAGAACCCCAACGGCTCACAACTACCCACAACTCCAGTACCAGGGGATTCTACACCCTTTACTAACACCAGACATACACTGGGTAGATACATATGCATTCATATAGGCAGAACACTAGTACACATAAAATGAACATAAATCTAAAAAAAATAAATGGACAGAACATAATAAAATCCATATCTGATTATCTTTTTATTCTTTTATTTTCTTGGTTTTTCCAGACAGGGTTTTTTTGTGTAGCCCTGACTGTCCTGAGATCCTGTAGAACATGATGGTCTTGAATTCAGAGACCCACCTGTCTCTGTCTCCAGAGAGCTGGGATTAAAGGCATGCACCACCATCACCTAGCACCCATATTTGATATCTTAATTAATTAATTTGTTTTTTAAACTTTTTTTAGAATTATGTGTATGTCTATGTGGGAGGGGTACACATGTATGAGGGTGCCTGTGGAGGTCAATGGCATCAAATTCCCTGGAGCTGGAGTTATAGGAGGCTGTAGCAGCCAGATATGGGTCCTGGAAGCTGAATTCGGGTCCCCTGCAAGCAGTCTAACTGCTGAGCCTTATATAGTCCCTAATTTGGTATTCTAGAGTCTCATTCTATAGCCCAGGCTGGCTCTAAACTCATTGTGTAGTTTAGGCCAGCCTGTGGTAGCCTCCTGAGTGCTGGGATTCTGAACCAGAGCAGGCCAGTGCCTCCTGGTCATGCCTCTCCAGCTAATATGCTTTGTGTCTATTTTTCCACAGATTTGCATTGCTTAGAATCTGTGGTGAAAACGTGTTAAGGTGAAATCTGTCTCTTAGGGAGTATATTTGCTTCTTGTAGATGTTCAATGCCCCTAGCAGTAAGGAGTACTGTCTGTCTGGAGGTTTTCAGGATGTGTATGTAAGTAGTACAGATTTGGGCTGCAGAATCATAGAAAGGCTGGCTATGAGTGTAGTGTGATTTCTCTCTCACCAGGGAAATTCCTTCCCTTTCATCCAGCCTCATTGAGGATGTACCTGGTTTTGGTCATTTGGTCCAAGATTTCCACCAGAGGCTCCCAATAAATGTTCTACTCTTGATGGGCTCTGGGCTTCATCCCTGATGATCACATGGTTTTCAATTCAAAGTTACTAGAATTCAGCATTTGTTTTTTGAGTAAAGACTGAACCACGCTGGGTGATAATGGCATATGCCTTTAATCCCAGCACTTGGGAGGCAGAGGCAGACTGAACATAAAATAAAAATAAACCTTTTTTTTTAAATTGTGGGAAAACATGAACAAAAGTTATTATCGTATCCATTTCAAGTACGTAGTTCAGTCGTGTGAAGCAGGTTCACGTAGTTCAGTCGTGTGAAGCAGGTTCATATCGTGTAACCCACCTCCAGAGCTTCTGCACCTTGCCAAGCTCTGCATCTCTGTACTGCTTAAATGTCAGCTCCCCATCCCCCATCCTCCCTAGCCCACATCTGGCAACTGTTGCTCCACTGCCTGTGAATCTGATTACTGTTGACACCTCCTGTGAATGAAACCACAAACTACTTTTTCCCATTATTGATTTATTTCATTTATCATAGTGTCATCAGTATTAGCCATGTTGTGATATGGGTTCAAATTTCCTTCCTTTAAAAAAAAAAAAAAAGGAGCTACATGCCTTTAATCCAAGCACTCAAAGATGGAGGCAGGCAGAGCTCTATGGCTTCCCAGCCAGCTGGGTCTACACAGTGAACTGCAGGCTAGCATGTGAGACCCTGACTCAACCTCCCCACACGTTTCCAAAATGTTTGCATTGGTATTTTTTTAAAGGTTGGATTTTATTACTTTTAATTGTATTTAGGTGTGTATGTGTACAGGTGTACATGTGAGTACAGGTGCCCATAGAGGTCACGGGTGACAAAGTCCCTAGATCTGAAGTTTCAGACAGTTATGAGCCTCCTGACCTAGGTTCTGGGAACTGAACTCAGGTCCTCTGGAGAAGAAGAAAGTACTCTTAAGCACTAAGCCATAATGTGAGGCCACAATCTTGTATTATTATAAGGATTTATTTTTAAGTCCCTCCCTCTTTTATATAAGTGGCAAGGATAACAGCACACTGGTTTGGTAATATCAAGAAGGCTCAGTGGATAGAAATACCTGCCGTCAAGTCTCAGGGCCTGAGTTCTATTCCTGGGATACACACGGTGGAAGGAGATAATCAACTCCCAAGTTATTCTTTGACCTCCCAAATTTGCTTACTTGCGCGCGCGCGCGCGTGCACACACACACACACACACACACACACACACATGCACGTGCACGCACACTAGCATGGAAATCAAATATATTGGTTTGAAAACAAAAACTTTTATCACAGTCCACAATAGTTTTATGTTTACACAGAGAGAATGTGGAAGTTAACAATATAATTAATTGCTGCTGCAGGATAGAGAAATTCAAGTCACTTTAAATGACTTACCATTAAAAAAATAGTGCATACAAGTGTGTGTGCACATGTGTGTCCTCAGAGGACAGCTTGCTGGAGTCAGTTCTATCACTGTAACGGGGTCCAGATTCAGGTCATCAGCCAGAACTTTTATCTACTAAGCCATCTCCATGGCTCTCAAAGACTTATCACTTGAAGATAAGAGGTGTTAAAAATCCAGGACATTTTATCACAGATAAGGCAGCTAACAACCATGTGTTCATGGTATACAAAGGCCAACAGAGAACAAAAGTCTATAATTTCTCCCCAGGGACCCTCTTTGTTCTCAGGATGGTGAGAAAACTTAATAGTAATTTATGTGTAGATTAGTCCCATTACAATGCCTAGGTTAAGATAAGTAAAATTTGCTAGTTTCTTAGTTGTGAAGTTTTTGATAAGGCTCTACGAAATGTCCAATATTTACTGCTTTGACTTACCAAAACAGTACTTTCCCATCGTTCAGCCTAATGGAACACTGTGACTAGTTTCCTTCATCTATCAGAATAAATTAACCTTTACTTCTGTAACAAAAAACATAGCCTGGCAATTAAAGGTTCATGTGACTGATGCAAATAGACCTGGATTTGGATCTTCGCTCTTTGGCTCTGTAGATGTGTGGACAAAGGAGCTTTGTGAGAGCCCCTACCTGTAAAATGCACGTCAGAGCAGTACTTCTCCCAGAGGGCTGCTGTGAATTGAGATGATAAGAGCTATAAATATTTTGCATGATCCCTGGGATGTAGTAATTATTCACACCAACACTTACGATGACACAAAAACCAGGAAAGATAAGGTAAAGTGGTGTTAAGTCACGTGTCGTAGGTCATTCTCCTGTGCTGTGATAAAACATCCCAACAGCAAGCAATTTCTGTTTATTTCATTTCACTGTTCAGGGGTCTGTCATGGCAAGGAGTCAAGACAGCAGAAGCTTGAAGTGGCTGGTGACATGATATCCACAGTCAGGAAGCAGACAAGGATGACTTCTAATTCCAGCACATTCTATTTCCAAGTGCTCGTGGCTCATCTGGCTTTGTTAAGCAAACCCTTTCCTCAGGCCACAACAAAGAGACGAATTAAATTCTTGTAGCTCTACCTCTAAACAGGCTTGCATAAACCACTACCAACTCCAATAAATAAAACCATTGCAGTAAAGTTTTGACAGTAGGAGAAAAACAAAAATAATTTCATCAGCAGTTGTACTTTTTCTGTGGCAATATAATACTGTGATAAAGCATGAATTAATTTTTTTAGTTTTTAGTACTGGAGATGAAACGCAGGTCCTTGCACATGATAGGTGGTGAGTGCTCTGCCATTGAGCCCCATCCAACCTTCTTTATTCTCTTTATTCTTTTCTTTCTCTCCCCCACACCGTCTTCTTCCCTCCCCCCTCCTCTACTCCGTTATCTTTCCCTTCCACCTATCCCTTGTATCAGAGCATCCCAAGGACCATCCATTCATTCACTCAGCATTTATTATTAAAATGTACCTCTTCTATTCCTGGCCCTGTGCTGGTGATGAATTGGTGAATTGGATATGGACTGAGACTTGGAATACTTTCTGCTCGTAGAGGCAGGGATCCATGTAAGAAGTAGCTGAGAAAAACAAGTCATTCTAATAAGATCCTTTTAAGAAACACTTTTATTTCTTTTCATTTGTGGGTGTATGTGCCTGCTTGTCTGTATGGGCACCACGGGCATGCAGCACCTGTAGAGACCACAGGAGCACATTGGAGGCCCTGGGACTGGAGTTCTAGGTGGTGCTTATGAGCCTCTGGCCATGGCTTCTGGAAACTGAGCCAGGATCCTATGCAAGAGCAGAAAGTGCTCTTGACCACTGAACTATTTCTCTTCAGATCGGTGATAAATCCTTTAGTAGATAAATAAACAGCTAATAGTTATAGAAGGACAGATTAGTAGAGTCATTGTAGCTAGGGTAGACACTAGTTATTTGTTGGAGGAACTTAGATCTTGAAATCATTACAGAGATTTGTAGATAGAGCTGTTTTTCAGAAGCAGCTTTACAGGCAGTCCTGGCAACCTGGATATCTTGCATTATTGGGCACTGCCAACAGAACACACTGAGGACTGTGGCAGGAGTTTGATGTTTTCCTTCATGAAACATATATATTATTAATCAGATCAGGAGTTTTGATATGAGGAACTTGTTTTACCCCAAAACCAACCAACTTTGTGTAACAATAACTATACCTCAGCACAGCTGCTGGAGGTTCAGTTCCTGGGAACTGCTGCCACAGGTCTGAATTACATCTTGGAGTGATTCTCTTTCTTTGCTCATCCTGTGCAACACAGAACACCAACAAATTATTGCTAAGCACTACATAAAATGTAATATGTTTTCCTTCTCTATATAAGCTGATTATATAGTTCTATATTTTATGTATAAAGCATAGAGACCTATAGAAATAATATTATTTTATGCACATGAAATGCAGGGCCATATATAAATGGAGGTAAAGACCAAATTCAACCATCAAAGTCCATATTAACAATTAGATTTATCAGGCTGGAGAGATGGCTCAGCAGTTAAGAGCACTGACTGTTTTTCCGGAGGACCTGAGCCCGATTCCCAGCATCCACGTCGCAGCTAACAACTGTCTGCAATTCCAAGATCTGACACCTTTACACAGTAATACATGCAGGCAAAACACCAATTCACATAAAATAAAAATAAATATTTAAAAAAATTAGATTTATCCTGATGATAACACACGAACCTGGAACTATCACCACAGATGAGAAAGCTGTGCTCAGAGACGCTTTCAGATTGGTCTAAGTTAGTCAGTGGTACAGATTGAACCAGTGACCTCTTTCAGTTAAGGCAAAGTCATAAGAGGGCCTGGAAGAACAAAAAGCTGATTTCAGGTAGTGAGTATGGAGGTGCAGAGAGCCACTTAGGGAGTTTTGGAAAGAAAAAAGAATGTACAGCAAAGAATGTATGGAGGCAGCGTCTATTGTCTGTGGGGCTGTTGAGGTAGGGACACTTCTGAAGGATGGAGCACTGAGTGAGGTACAATATTGACAGCTGAGAGGGGTGGGCACCCAGCCTCCTGTGTGTCACTGGGGAATGGTAGGCTTGCTCCTCTGAAGGCATGTAAGTGGGGGTGTGACAGGGCTGGATTTGCATTTCATAAAAAGGCCTTCAGCAGCAGCTGCACAGATTAGGGGAAAAGCAGGCTGGAAACCATTTATCTCTTGGAAAGTAATACCACCCCTGAGAATACAGTCAAGAGAACTCTCAAACATCTGCTCAGACAGCAATGCTGCACAGTTTGTGTTAGCAAGATTCCTAAATGTCCTTCAGCACAGAGTAAATCAATAAATCTCATAATAAAATACCATATGGTGGATGAAATGAATGAGCTAGAGCAACATGTGTCAATGGGAAAAATAATAAAATTAACTGAAGGAAGCAGGTTGCTGAGCTTATATATATTGCACTATATCATCTTAGCAAAGTTAAAATTCTGTGTAGCAATGCTTTCTGAAGTTTATGTATTTGCAGATGTCTCTAATATGAAATGATAATAGTCACTAACATGAAAGTAGCCTGGGGGAAAGATAGAGAACAAAGGTGGGCTAGTTAATATACACACACAGAGAGAGTTCCTTAAGTAAAATTGCAAATATGGTAATGTTAAGAGTCGTACTAAGTGAGGTGCTGGAGAGATGGCTCAGTGGTTAAAAGCCCTTGTTTCTCTTGCAGAGGCCCTGGTTCGATTCCCAGTATCCATCTCTTACAACTACCAGATCCAGAGGCTCCTACAGGCAAGCATGTGATTAATATACACACACACAAGCAAAACATTCATAAAGTACAACAGATCTAAAAAATAAAAATAAATTATATAAAAAGTTTTACTAAATGAAATCACACTCTTTATTATTCTCTGCACTCAACTGCATATTACTTTTGAATAGATTTCAATAAAGATTTTAGAAATTAAATTGGATCTTAAAGTGTACTCTTGCCTTAGCAAAGAAATAACGTCCCTCTGACTGCAATGTGGGCCACTGGTAAGTCAAGAAAAATGTGACAGGCATGGGGGAGGCAGGAGTGAGGGAGCCGCAAGATAAAGGAAGAGGATGAAAAAAGAATAGAATGCGGATGACTCTCAGCTTCTTGTATGACTGAGGGGGTGCTGGGGCCAATCCCAAAGAAAGGGAATGCAGGAAAAATAACAGGCTTGACTGGGGCGTGGTGCGGACATCAGGTGCAGACATGTTTGGTTTGAGGTTCTTCCAGGGAGAAATGCCCAATCTATGTATTCGAGACCTTGTGTTGAGGAGATGATCTTGGGCTATGGAAATGAGCCCACTCTAATCACTTTAGCCTTCTAAGTGGAGAACTGTCTTGAGCTGGAAGGTCAAGAGATCAGAAGCATGGGAAATGCTGGTTGGCTTTGAAGGCTGAGGTAGAGCCTGGTGAGGCAGTGCTATAGGCAACCTCTAGACAAAGAAAAGACTGAATGAACAGACAGCAAGGACACCAAGTCCTCACCTGGATCCTTCGTGGGGCTGAATGAGCTGGAAGCAGGCTCATTCTTCTAGACTCCAGCAAGGGATGGAACCCTCCAGACTTGAATTTGGCCTTACCAGACTGGACATGAAGGACTCAGATGAGCCACAGTGCATGTGGACTCCTGCCCTACACTCCATGCTTTTGGAAGCTATATAAACATAGGTTCTTACTTACCCTTCAAACTGAGGCTCTCATGAGCCCCAATGTTTCCAACACCCAGGATGCCACAAATTTCTTTCAGTCTCTTCCATCTCTGTCATTATCCATTCACCAGATAAAGTTTCCTCTGCTTTAAAGCTGAGTGGAGCTGCAAGGCAGCTCACACCTTTAATTCCAGCATGTGGGAGGCAGAAGCAGGCAGATCTCTGTGAGTTCTAGGCCAGCCTGGTCTACAGAGCTGGTTCCAGGACCATCAAAGCTACACAAAGGAACCCTGTCTCAGGGATTGGGTGGGGATCTCTTTTTCTGGGCTACTCTTCAGGGGACAGAAGCTTGATTTCTAGCATTCACCTGGGTAGATCACAACTGTGTGTAACTCTTGTTTCTGGGGATCCAATGCCCTTTTTTGATCTCTGAGGGTACCAGGGATGGACATGGTTCACAGACATACAAGCAAGCAAAACACTCATACATATAAAATAATAATAATAATAATAGTAATAAGCTAATTGTTTATTTCAGGCTAACCAAATAGCTTAGTTGGTAAAGTGCTTGCCTTCTTAGTGAAAGGACCTGAGTCCATCATGCCTGAGTCCCTGTAAAAGCCAGGTACCCCAATACATGTCTGTAATGTCAGCAGTGTGGGGTGAGGGAGGGGATGGAGGCAGATTGGCCCTCAGAGACTTACCTGCTTGGCAAAGTTCCAGGCCCTGTCAAAAACAAAAGTAGAAAGGGCCTGAGGAATCAAAACCACAACACACGGGCACACATACACAGAGGCAAACGTCTTTTCTCAGATTTGGCTCCAGTACCTCAAGGTACTGGTTTTGAGTGACTATTCAGAGCCAACAGAGAGACAAAATAAACTGGCAAGCTTAGATGAAACCCGAGTCTTGACTGTAGAGAAAGAATAATTGGTATTATCAAAGACTGGTTAAAAATGTTTTCAAATATCCCAAAGTCACGTAGGCTTGCCAAACCCAGCAGCTTGCTCACCCTCCCCTCTCCACCCCATCCTCATGCACAGGCTTGTTTCCCTCATTCAGAGTAGCTGAGGCCCAACCCCCTCCAGCACAGTCCTGGTCAAGCTGACCTGGGTGAGACTGTTTTCCTAACCAAGTAGCCAGAGAGAGCAGATGTTGCTTCCCTTTCCTCTTTCTGCCTTGAACTTGGATGCCATGTCTGAGATGGCTGTAGCTATCTAGTGGTCAGAATGTAACAAGCATGATTTTTAAAGTCATTGTGAAGTGCTGACATACCATTCCCAAATCCTGTCAGCTCTTCATTTGGAACTAGATCTTAGAAGTTTCAGATTCACACTTCACAGATGTAGAAATTGTATATAAAGGTGTGTGTGTGTGTGTGTGTGTGTGTGTGTGTGTGTGTGTGTGTGTGTGGTGTGTGTTTCCCTTTATTATAAGTAGTATGTGTTTGTTTATAATAAGTAACATAATTTCTGTTCTGAGCAGATAGTTTCTGGGTTTTTTGTCTGGCATGTAAGGAATTTAGAAGTCAATGCTTGGCCAGACAATGCTAGCAGGCCTTTAATCCCAGCACTTGGGAGGCAAAGGAATGAGGATCTCTGTGAGTTCAAGGCCAGTTGGGTCTACAGAGTGAGTTCCAGAACAGCCAGGATTGAACAGAGAAACCCTGTCTCAAAAAATCAAAAAGTAGGAAAGGAAGGAGAGAGAGAGAGAGAGAGAGAGAGAGAGAGAGAGAGAGAGAGAGAGAGAGAGAGAGAGAGAGAGGAGAAGAAAGGAAAGAAGTCACTACTCTGTAAGTCACAGCTCTGTTCTTCCTGACCAAATAAAAACCAGCATCTCATCTTAGATCCATTGGAGAAGGAGATTATAGATTAGGAGTGGTTCTCAATCCTCCTAATGCTATAGCCCTTTAATGCAGTTCTTCACGTTGTTGTAACCTCCAACTGTAAGATTATTTTGTTGTTACCTTGTACCTATAGTTTTACTGCTGTTATGAATAGTAATGTAAATATCTGTGGTTTCTGGTGGTCTTAGGTGACTACTGTGAAAGGTAGTTTAACTCTGAGGGGTCAGTGAGAATCACTGTTCTTTTTTGTTTGTTTGTTTGTTTGTTTGTTTTATGTGAATTGGTGTTTTGCCTGCATGTATAACTGTGTAAGGCTGTCAGATCTTGGAATTACAGACAGTTGTTAGCTGCCATGTGGATGTTGGGAATTGAACTCAGGTCCTCTGGAAGAACAGTCAGTGCTCTTAACCACTGAGCCATCTCTCCAGCCCCGAGAACCACTGTTCTAGGGCACCATGCTCACTGCCTCCAGAGAGAGAGAGAGACAGACAGACAGACAGCACGGCCTGGCCACACTCACCTCACCAGAGCAGACTATAGGAACTAGTCCAGGGCAGGAAGTGGGGGATGAATACTCAGGGTGACACCTCTGAGATCTAACAATGGGAACACCAGTCACAGAAACAGCCTCATGCCTCAGGGAGCTCCCCCCAGGAGCTCCACCAGTTCTCACAGTGCCAGGGAAAAAAGTGATATGTCAGAGCATTGCTTCTTTGCACAGCCTTCCTCAGGAGACCATTGAGCCTAGCTTTCCTGGGCTGAGCAACTCAGCTTCACTCAGGCCCTACCAAAAAGCAAAAAGATCAAAAAGCATCGGTAAACTTCCAGTTCAAGAGTACAGGCTCATAAGAA
Source organism: Sigmodon hispidus (assembly GCA_004025045.1). Taxonomy (NCBI): domain Eukaryota; kingdom Metazoa; phylum Chordata; class Mammalia; order Rodentia; family Cricetidae; genus Sigmodon; species Sigmodon hispidus. The sequence continues at coordinate 37,016 of PVIH01015107.1, forward strand.
GATGAAGACCTCATGTTTGTTGAACACACACACACACACACACACACACACACACACACACACACACACGTCACCCCTGCCGCATCTCTCCATTATATCACTAATGGCCGGTGTTTAGCATGTCCTTTGCCAGATTATATTCACCTATCTAGAATAAGAGCCTGAACCAGGGTCAGAAAATGGCAAGTATGTTAGAATTATCAACCTAAGAATTTATAAAACTATAACTAATATGCTAAGGGCTTTAATGATGAAGGATAAATGTAGACATGTTGCAGAACAGATGGATACTGTATGAAGAGAGATGGAAACTCTAAGAGAATAAAAAAAGAACTATGGGGGCTGGAGAGATGGCTCAGCGGTTAAGAGCACTGTCTGCTCTTCCAGAGGACCCGGGTTCGATTCCCAGCACCCACATGGCAGCTAACAACTGTCTGTAGTTCCAGTTCCAGGCAAACACCAAGGCAAATAATTAAATAAATAATAAATAAATAAAGTTTTTTTAAAAAAAGAACTATGAAATAGAAAAACAAAAAACAAAATCTATTGTCACCGAGGTGAAACCCCCTCTTTTGGGCTCACTAGTAGATGGGGGCACAGAAGAAGCTTGTAAAATTGAGGCTGGGGACGGCTCTGTAAGTGAAGTATCTGCTGAGCATGTGCGAGGACTTGAATTTGAACTCCCACCATCCACATGGAGATGCATGCATAGGACCCCAGTGCTCAGCGGCAGAGACAGGTAGAGCCTGAAGCTCACTGGTCAGCAATCTAGCCAAATCAGGGAGCTCTAGGCTCAGGAGAGACTGTCTCAAAGGAGAGTGGAGCATGGTACCCCAAAAGGGCCTCCAGTCTCCACCCACACACCAACGAGTATATGTGTACACACTTGTTCAAATACATACACTACACATGTATTTGCATATAAACGCACACATACACATGCAGGGTCAGACATACATCAGAAACCTGTAAAACTGAAATCATATGAAAAAATTCAGAGAGAAGAATATAACAGCTGTGGGCACCTACAGAAGGGACAGGTAAGTGAGGGGGAGAGAGGGAGGGGTAATAGCAGAAGAGACTCCAAGTTACTATCAAAACCCCAAACCACAGGTCCAGGAGGCTCAGAGGACAACAGGAAGTGAGGTGCAGTCATGTGTCACCCCATACTCATAAGGCAGAGTCAGGGAGATCTCTGTGAGTTCAAGGCTGGTCTAGCATACATGATGAGTTCCAGGACAGCCAGGACTATTCAGTGAGATTCTGCCTCAAAACAGGGTAGGTGGGTGGCACTTGGACATGCACAAGATGAGGACATTGTGTGCCAGAGAACCACCTTGTAAGTAATGATGAAACAAATTATTCAGATAGAAGGGAGGGTCATAAGTTTAGATCTACACCCAGAGAGGATGAATACCAGACAATGAGTAAGTGAAGGCTGCTGACAGGATCTCCACTCTCCCCTCACAGGGAGGCAGAGCTCGTCTATCCTGAAGCCAAATACTAATGTTATGGCTAGAGAACACAGATCTAACTTGGTCCAAATACCATGTCCAAGGTGGTAACATTTCATGAAGTTTTTGTACTACTAGAGCAAGCAAGTCATGAGCCAAGGCACTTTTAAACTGTATTAGAAGGAGCATCAAGCAGATGGTCAAAGTAAGCAGGAAAACATTTATGATAAGTTACATTTATGATAAGTTTCAGGCTCTATCTGAGGATATCCTTAACCTTTGGTTTGCCAGGAGCTGTGGGTCTGAACAGTTCAAAGTCATTTACCTAGGCTCAGAAGGATGCTAATTCCTCAGGTGCAGAAATGGGTAACCCAAGCTGATTTGGCTCCTAACCTTAATTCTCCTCAGGCTTCAAAGAATGTTTAACATGGGCATGGCTCTTCTTCTGGAATGCCACAGCGTAAAGTACCTTTTGTCTTTTTTGTGTGGGGTATTGGGGATCAAGCCAAAAGCCTCCAGCAAACTCAGTGTGTGTCCCATCACTGAGCTCTTGACTCCTTCATCTTTCTTTTTCTTATAGATTGGGTCTCATTCTTCTGCCATATTATTTTTCTTCTCTTTTAAATGTGTGTATGTGTGTGGTGTGGGGGGACACATCATGTGTGTATAAGTATTCATGTATATGCATACGGAGGCCAGAGGTTGATGTTGAACATTGTCAACCTGAATCCAGTGTTAACTAAAATCGGAATGACTGTGCACACCTGTGAGGAATTTTTTTTTTCTTGATTAAATCATTTGAAGTGGAAAGACCTACTTCTTTTTTAGTTTGTTTAATATTTATTTATTTATTTATTTTATGTGAATTGGTGCTTTGCCCGCTTGTATAACTGTGTAAGGGTGTCAGATCTTGGAATTACAGACAGTTGTGAGCCACCATGTGGATGCTGGGAATCGAACTCAGGTCCTCCTGAAGAACAGTCAGTGCTCTTAACCGCTGAGCCATCTCAGCTTCTAATCTGGATCTTTGAGGTGGGAAGATCCATCTTTAATTTTGACTACACCTTCTGGTGGCAGCCTATATAAAGGACATCAAAGAAGGAAGAAACGTATTGTGTATATGATATAATATAATAAATGAATACATTGTGTGTGTATGTGTTCTGTTAAGTTCTGTCACTCTAGAGGACCTTGATGAATACAGGTATCTTCCTAAATTGCTCTCCACTTAATTTGCTGAGGTAGGGTCTGTTACTGAACCTGGACTTTGCCAATTGGCAAGGAAACCAATTTACTGCAGGGATCCCCTGTCTCTATTTCTGGGGTACTGGAGTTATTGGTAGGCTGCTGCACCTGCCTGGCTTATACAGGTACTAGAGATCTGAGCTCTGGTCCCCATAAGTGCTTTATCCAGTGAGCTAACTCCCTAGTCCTGTTTTTTCTTACCGGTAACTGATGAAAGACAGCAGTCTTTTCCAAATCACATCTGCAACAATGTATTTGATTATAAATGTGTGGGAAGGGACAATTCAGGACCAGTAGGGGGCACTAAAAATCACGGATAATGCTAAGTCCTCTGTTCTGCATGGGTTGCTTTCTCCTCTGTTAAGGCTGGCCCATCTTAACCAATCACTGATCTCCTCTTTCAGGTTTGCTAGTGTGTTAATGAAACTAAACAGAATTTCTTTTTTTTTTCCCTTCTTTATAATTTTTGTTGATGGATTTGTTTATTGCCTTAGGTCTCAGCAACATCAGCAAACAATTTAATTCTGTCTAAATTTTATTTCCCTTTGCTCTGATAAAAATATCTCAACAAAAACAGCTCCAGGGAGGAAGGGTTTATTTTGATGTCTGAATGTAGGGTGAAGTACACCATGGCGGGCAAGTCAAGCATATGGACTTGAAGGGCAAGTCAAGCATATGGACTTGAAGTGACTTCTTACATCCACAGTCGAGAGCACAGGAACAAATGTGTCCATCTTTACCCACACTCAGGGCTCTTTCTTTTTTTTAAATAGTATAGAATCTAAAACCAGGTAACTGTGAAGTGGCCCCCAGCTTAACAAGCGTGCTATGATAGTGAGGAGGTTTGTATATGGGGGAATAGGAGGACTATGGGATCTTTGTACTTTGACTTTAATTTTCTGTAAGCCTAACATTGTTTTGCAAATAAAGCTTGCTAGTCCCCAAATCTTATATGGTGTTTTAGTGAAAAGCTGGTCCAGGTAGATAACATCTTCTGCAGCATTTCCTGTCTGGGGCCCAGCATTTCAGAGAGATTCTTCCTGGAACCATTGTGATATCTGACCTTGTTTGACTTCAGTATGCCCAGATCAGATGCCCAAAGTACAATCATTTTTATGCATTGTTGAGAAATGCACAAAGCAAAAATGCTTGTGTGCATGTACCTGCTTGTACATATTTGTGTGGGTGTGAGAATGTGAGACTGTGTGCCAGAATGTTTTTCTCATGAAAACAAAACTCGCCAAATAATGCACAAAGCAAGTACTCTCATCAATTTAACAGAATCATTGCTCTAACAAGTCAATTTCCTGAAATTTAATAAGAAAAAATAATTATTTAGAGATGTTCAACATAGCATTGTTCTTAAGAGTGAAAAAAGAGATATATTTTAATAGTTAGAATAAGAAATTATTCCAGGGGCTGGAGAGATGGCTCAGGGGATACACACACTCCTATGCAGGATTTAGAATATTGGTTATTTACCAATGTATTGCCTCTCTGTACCCAATTTCATTGTCTGCTTTGCAAAATTGAAGCTGAATGGTGTGTGTACTTTCCCTCTGTCAACTGTCCCTGTGTTTCTCTGTATCAGTCTAGGGATCCAGCAGGACACTGTGGGAACAGTTTCCTGGGGCCTGCCTTGGCAGGTTCTCTAGTCAACAGCTTTCTCCAAACACCTGACTGACTGACTGACTTACTGCTCACTTGGCTCCCAAGCACAACCCCAGAGAGACCCCTCCCTGTAGACGGCTTCACTTGGCCTCTTCCATAGCAGCCCCAATGCAGGCTCCCACACCGAGCAGCACAAGAACCTGGGTGCCACATCCTCCTCAGCAGGGTCTCCATTTCTCCTCTTCTGGAAGCTTCTTCCTTGGTTTTTCTTTGTTAGATCTGAGGAGATTGTGGCTGTTTCTTCTAACTGCCATTTAGAAACTTCCTCAGCATTCTCTGAGCTCAATGGCTCTTTGGTTTTTGTTGTTGTTTATTGTATAATTTTCAAAACATTACATTTATTTATTATTCTCTGTGTGTACATGCAAACCACATATCTATGCAAACATACTTTCTAGAAGGTAGGGAAATTGATTTATGCAGATTTTGTGAGTTTTTCTGCCTCAGAATGGCCTTGCGACATTCTCCTGGACTCGCATACCTTGAATTCTTTACATTATTAAAATTTCCCTGTAGTTTGAGTTCATTTTGGTGTTACAGTTTTATTAGTAGAGCTGTAGTAAATATATTTTTAAAGCAATTATTGACTTTCCAATGTCCACCTTCCACTCTCTTTTCTTGGACAATAAGAAATGTAAGGGAAGTGTGACAACTGTGATTTTTTTTCTCTATAAGTTGGGATAGGAGTATAAGAAATAGCATATGGTTTATAGGTTGAACCCAGCGAAGAGAAAATTTAGCTCAAGAAACCCCATTTTTTATTTTAGTAGCTATTTTATAAAAAGGTAAAATAAAGTTTTGTTTCGCATTCCTGGCAGAGGGGGCCTCCCCAGTTCTGAGAGAACAGCTTCCTACCTGCCCAATTCTGGGAGATTAGCCAAGACATTTGCCCAGTTCTGAGAGATTAACCAAGACATTTGCCCCGTTTTAGGAGAGAAATAGATTCTTGCTCGCCCAGTTCTGGGAAAAACCAGTGACCTCAGGTAGGGCTTAGGTGGGGTCCAAAGATACTTTGGGACAGAAAGACCCTAGATACAAACCAATTAGCAGCACACCAGCACTGTGCCCATAGGCAACCAACAATGTTGCCTGAACACTAGCCAATCAGCGCACCGCACCCAGTACTATATTCCTAAGCAACCAACTTTGTTCTAGCTTTTGCCTATTAAAGACCCCTTGTAACCAAGGTCACCAGTTACTCCTTGCTCTGTTATCACAGAAGCTTGGAGTAAGCTCCCTGCCTGGCTTGTATTGTGCTGCCAATAAGCCTTCCAGACATCTTTGCCTCCTGTGGTCTCTCTGGGAGTTGAGCTTTGGGCATAACACCCAGGGATATAATTATAAATGAAAAAACAATCAAATAATCAGCAATTCCACATGCTTTGCCATAGTCATTTTTCTCTAAATCAAATGAATTCTATTTTGAACCTTTATTTTGCCATATTGGCTAGAAAGTGAAGCTCAGCCACTATCAGGCCACTACCCCTCTTTTTACATCTTCCTTCTCTCCCTTCTAACATCCACCCTTGCCCAGGGGTACTCAAAGCTCCTGAGGAAAAGGATCCTGGGTGAGGAAACCTCTGGTCAAGTGACAGAGTTTCTCCTGTGTGTCTTCTGTGCCACTCTGGGGGAGAGATGTCAGAAAGATACATACACAGGTTCATGGGTTTCTCTCTCTCTCTCTCTCTCTCTCTGTGTGTGTGTGTGTGTGTGTGTGTGTGTGTGTGTGTGTGGTGGAGTACATGTCAAACTGTTTCCATAGCAACCCACCCCTGAGGGCAAGGGAGTTACTAGATGACCATGACCAGGCTTACGGTAAAGAAAATAGATTCCTGTCTATCGTGCCTGGAACACTCAGTAAATATTGATTGTAGTATAAATAAATGACCAGAGGCTCAGCCTAAGCATAGTAAGCAGAGAGTCCAAACAAAACAAAACAAAAAAACCCCTACAAATCTTTCATTCTAATTGCTTGGTTTTTTAACTCATTCAGTTCTCAATGGTTTATACATTTATAATTGAACAAAGCTACGGTAATTTCTCAAGTGCACAGCAGCTCCTGACCAGAGCCTGTGGATTGTCACACCACAGCTCACAGTAGGAATCAAAGATGCTTTCTACTTCCCAGAGAATGAGCCTGACTTAAGTACCACATATAATTTTAGCATAGATCATTTTTGTTTTACCAGTGTCCTTCACCTATGACACTTAAGGTCACTTTTGAACCCTGGACAGTAGCCTGGCATGCAGCCAACCCCAATGACATTCTTCTTTGACATACTTCGCCTGACTCGTTCTGTGAGAAAGACAGCTAACAGCAACAATTGTGTGATGAATGGCTAGAAGCAGCAGCTGGAAGCATGACCATCCTGGGGCTATGGAATACTGACCTGGAACTTGGTAAGCCAGGCAGTGATGGATTGAAGACAGGCCATGCTTCCGCCGGCATGGTGACATGTACAACCTGGGAGTCACTTATTAATCTGAATTGAAATGGGCAGCTTGAGAGGCAGAAAGGCACACTACGACCAAAGCCACAACCCCCAACACAAACTGTTCTTTAATCTTCCCAACCGCACGCACACTCTTGGGAACATGACTTGCCAGTGAGTCGAATGCATTTTTCAATATGATGAAGCACAAAGCTGGAAGGTTGAAAGCCCAGGGTCAGGCTTCTATAGACTTCTGATCGAAACTGGGAGGAAATGGCAGAAGCAGCTTTAAGTTTGAGGCCTAAAGGTCATACCTGAGCAGACCTGTGAACAAATGCTTCTGTGGAATTTCATGACGAGGCGGCTCTGGAATGTCCTGAAATGCTTGTAATCGTGTGCAGAGTGTTGTGAACTTCCCCTTATGACATACCTCCAAGTCAAGTGCACAGGGCCAGAGCCAGAGCTCTGGGCTAACTGGGGTCAGAAGAGAATGCAGTGGGCATGCAATTCTGGATTCTGAATGGTCAGGAGGATATTGGTTTCCATTCTCTCTGAATCTGAATCTGACTTCCAGGAAATCACAGGTGGAAGGCACTTTATGGCTAGATTTTGTTTATTCTGGATTATAAATAAGACTTTAAAGTGGTGATCCAAGTCAGGAATTTTATGAAATTTTTAAAGTTCCTAAAGATTTTCATAAAGTCAATCCCCCAAAACAACATTGTAATCCAAGTCATTACAGCCTGTCATTCGCAAAAGCAGTTTTAGACACAGGAGCAAGAGTTTTCATTTCCTTTCTACGGCAGATACTGTCAACTCTGAGATGATTTACTATGGGTCTCAAAATTTATAGAATCCTACAATTGTAGACCTGGCAGAAATGTCAGAGATGACACTGTAAGACTCGGTAGTTTAGGAAGACGGGGATAAATGACTCATCCAAAATCGTACATCTAAAGAGTGGGAAGACAGTCATAGGCAAGGCATTTTTCCCCTCTTCCTGGCCTTGACAGACTGTACTCAGCCCCTCTCTGCCCTCGGGAAGGCAGAGTAACAGGCTCTGCCTGGCTTTTTCTGTTCTTTTCCATGTTACATCCCCTCCACCCCCAGCCTGCCTCTGAGGGTGGTCTGGCCTTCCCAGACACAGGTTCTAGTTCATCCAATCAGTCCTGAAGCTAATGTTTTGACCTTCAGATACCTTATATTTTTGTTTTACTTTTACTGGAGAGGAATGTAATTTCTGAGGTTGATTTTATGATTCTGAAAACATGTGAAGCATTTTGAGATACTCCTCATAACTTACCAGATGGGAAACAGGATTCATCTTGTCCTCTGGGGTTCCCCTCACTGTCACACAAAGCCAAAAGCTCATAGTTGATAGATATCTAATGTTTTCACTTAATTAACCAGGTTCTGTGACCTTCTCTCCCCATCTTTATATATGATGGAGCTGGGTTCAGAAGAGGCAGGTAACTGACCCGAGGTTGTCCAACATTTAGGATGTGGAACCATATAGTATACTCCTTTTGAATCTGACTTTTTCACATAGCATGGTTTTTAAAACTTCATTTATTTATTTTTTCTAACTGTACAAAAAATATACTATATAACATTTGCCACTTTTAAGGGATACAGTTCGGTTTATTCACAGTACTGTGGAACATCTCTAGTATTCCAGAACTTTCAACCTAAATGGAAACTTATAGCTATAAAATAGCCTCTCTGCATTCCATTTCTGCCACCCCTCAGCCTCCCAGACTTCCTCCGGAGCCCTGCCAATCACTTACCTATTTGCTTGCCTTTGTCTCTATGGATCTGTCAATCCTGACTATTCCATGTAAATGATCTTACCAAGCACATCAGCATTTTAACTAAAGTGTTTTCAAGGTTTGCCTACGTTGCAACTTGATTCCAAACTTCATAGTTTATAGCTGAATACTATTCCACTTAGTGGACATACTGTGTTGTTTGTGAGTCCATCAGTAAGGACACATCTGGTTTTCTGCTGTTTCTCGGCTATTATAAATAATGCTGCTATGAACACTGATGTGCACTTTTTTATTTTAGCCTCGGTTTTCAAATCTCAGCTGGCCCTAAGAGATAAAATTGCTAGATTACCTAGTAATTCTATGTTGATCTTTTGTATAGTCTCCATAGTACTTTTCATAGTGGCTGTTAACGGTTTCCATTCCCACAAGAAAAGCAGAAGTGCCCTAAATTCTTCACATTCTTATCAGTGTTTCATACATTTTCTTTTTAATCCTAGTTTCTTAATTGATATGAGGGGGTAACTCGCTGTGGTTTTGATTTTTATATTTTACATTCTGTCTCATTCTAAGACTGTCTTCACTGATAATAGATCTCTACTCGAGTTACCTCTCTGTTTAGGCTTTTGGAGGTTTTTTTTTTTTTTTTTTTTTTTTTTTTTTTTTTTTTTTTTTTTTTTTTTTTTTTTTTTTTTTTTTTTTTTTTTTTTTTTTTTTTTTTTTTTTTTTTTTTTTTTTTTTTTTTTTTTTTTTTTTTTTTTTTTTTTTTTTTTTTTTTTTTTTTTTTTTTTTTTTTTTTTTTTTTTTTTTTTTTTTTTGCAACTAACTAAATCAGTTTATTAAAATAACTGACCAGTGATAGTAACTTCATCCTCCACCCCAGGTCAGTGCTGACAGAAGCAATCTGCTCCTCGGTCTCAGAACTGGTCAGTCATAGAGCCACTGATGGCTGTTCATCCGGAAATAGCACAGGATGGTTCTCCTGCAGGAGGTAGGTCTGGGAACTGGTCCTTTCACTTTTAGATTCTTTTCCTTTGTCTCTGGTCAAGTCAGCACACTCCTTCTCCAGGGACTTGCCATTGCTGCTGGTGAGGGTAATTCAAATTCTGTGACTTGCCACTGTGTGATTTTTAAAAGCCATGGCTGGAACATAGTCTGATCCTACTCCAAGAGGTTTCACAACTGCCCATGCCATTTGACAGTCATTTACCTTTGGAGGGTTTAGTTCCTTTCCCTGAAGGTTCCTCAGTGGTTGTTTCTGATTCAGTGAGCTCTCAATAGCTCCAGTCAGCTATCTCTGTGGGTCTCCTCATGTCTTGATTCCTTTGCTCGTATAGACTTTCCTCTCTCTCTATTTAGCTGGACCAGGAGCTTGACCTAGTGCTTAGCTTTGGATCTCTGCTTCTGCCTCTATCCATTGCTGGATGAAGGTTCTATAATGACAGTTAGGATGGTCATTCATTTGATTATAGGGGAAGTCCTGTTTAGGCACCCTTTCTACTATTGCTTGGAGTCCTAGCCAGGGACATCTTGTAAGTTCTTGGAGGTTTCCTTAGCATCCAGTTTCTTTTCTACCCCATAATGGCTTCCTCTATTATTCCTTATAGAGGAACACCTAACCCAGCCTTAATACTGGGATGATGGACTCGGACCGACCTCAACTAGATATGCCAGACTGAACTGACCCACCTTGGGACTCCTTGCCCTTCTTGGGGAATGGATGGGGGGACGGGGTGGAGGGGGAGGATGGGGGAGGACGGGGAGGAGGGGAGGGAGGGCTAGCAGTGGTATATATGGAAAAAACCTTTTTAAATAAATGAAAAAAAAAAGAAAAATAATTAAAAGCCATGGCTGCAGAGCGGCCTGGACCAGCTTGTTTCTCCATGGGAGTAGCAGGGCTGGGTGTGGGTGGAGAGTCAGACAGGGCAGACAGCTGTGTGCTGAGATCCAACAAACCACAAGCACATCTCAGAAAGAACCTTTTAGTTTTGATGGAGTCCAATCAACCTAATCTCTCTCTTTTTTTTCTTCTTCCTTCTTTCCCACACTTCTCTCCTTTGTCCAGACAGTATCTTCTGTAGCTCAGGCCAGTCTTGAACTCACTATATAACCAAGAGTGATTTTGAGCACTTTTTAAAAATACTGTGTGTGTGTGTGTGTGTGTGTGTGTGAGAGAGAGAGAGAGAGAGAGAGACAGAGACAGAGAGACAGAGATGGAGAGATAGATACACAGAGACAGAGGGCTCATAGGTAGGTGCTCCCTTGCTATGGCTGGTCTTCATGTGGAGGTCAGAGAACAACATTTGGGATTGTGATCTCTCCTTCCCCTGTGTAGTACTAAACCCAGGTTATCAGATGTTCACTCACTGGCCCACCTTCCTGGCTTTGAATTCTTGATCTTTTGCCTCGGCCTTCCAGGGGCTGGGATTACAGGCAGGTGCTACCATGTCCAGTTTAATTTTCTTTTTCTTTTTGTCTTTTTCTTTCTCTTTTCTTTCTTTTTCTTCTTGTTCTCCTCCTCCTCCTCCTCCTCCTTCTTTTTGCTTATACTTTGGTCTCATATTTAAAGAATCACTGCCAAATGCAAGGCCCTGAAGACCCCTCCCCACTATGTTTTCTTCTAAGAATTGGATCCCTTGACTTGTTATACTCCAGTGTTCGGTTTATTTTGAGTTGAGTTTTCTTTTTTTTTTTTTTTTTAAACTTTATTTATTTATTTTATTTATTTGCCTTGGTGTTTGCCTGGAACTGGAACTACAGACAGTTGTAAGCTGCCATGTGGGTGCTGGGAATCGAACCCAGGTCCTCTGTAAGAGCAGACGGTGCTCTTAACCGCTGAGCCATCTCTCCAGACCCTTGAGTTGAGTTTTCTGTGGAGTTGCTCTGCTTTTAATGTTTGTGTCTCCTCCATAATTCATGTTGAAAATGAATCCTCAGTGTAGATGGAGCCTTTGGGAGGTGGCTGTACCATCCCATGTCCCTTACGCAAAGGGGTTAGGCCATTGCAGAAAAGGCCTGACATTTGGTTCCACTCTTCTGCTTTCTACCATGTGGAAACACAGCATTTTTCTCTAGAAAATACAACAGCAAGTTGCTGTCTTGGAAGCAATGAGACCAAGAGCTCAGTAGACACATAACCTCCCAGAACCTTGATCCTGAGCTTGTTCCTAGGCTGTAGAACTATGAGGCATTTCTTTTCATTGTAAATTACTCAGGCTCAGATATTTTATAATAGTAGTGTATGTATAAACACATATAATTGCAGTATAGGTGAAGACTCATATCTGTTTTCTTACAAGTGGCTATCTAGTCATTCCAGCATTTTTTTGAAGAGATACTTCTTTCTTCATTGATACCCTTATTAAACAAACTATAGATGCATGCATTATATTCTGGACTCTCAATACTATTCCACTAATCAATATTGCTAATACTTCACCATTATCACGCAGTTTTGACTGGTGTAGATTTGTGGTGGGTTTAAAAATTAAACATATCCTTTTCCCATCTTGCAAGATGGCAGGTGAAAAACCCGAGAAGCCTGACACAAAAGAAAAGAAACCTGCAGCCAAGAAGGCTGGCAGTGATGCCCCTGCCGCCGATGCAGCCAAAAAGGGTGACTCTAAGGTGAAAAAGTCCAAGAAGGGGAAGCCCCATTGCAGCCGAAACCCCGTCCTGATTAGAGGAATCGGCAGGTACTCCCGATCTGCTATGTATTCCAGAAAGGCTTTGTATAAGAGAAAATACACAACTACAAAAACCAAGGTTGAAAAGAAGAAGAAAAAGGAGAAGGTCCTTGCGACTGTCACAAAGCCGGTTGGTGGTGACAAGAATGGCGGTACCCGGGTGGTTAAGCTTCGGAAAATGCCCAGGTATTATCCTACTGAAGATGTGCCTCTGAAGCTGCTCAGCCAAGGCAAGAAGCCCTTCAGTCAGCATGTGAGAAAGCTGAGGCCCAGCATCACTCCTGGGACCGTCCTGATCATCCTCCCTGGATGACACAGGGGCAAGAGAGTGGTTTTCCTGAAGCAGCTGGGCAGCTTCTTGCTACTTGTGACTGGACCTCTTGCACTCAACAGAGTTCCTCTTTGAAGAACGAACCAGAAGTTTGTCATTGCCACTTCTACAAAAGTTGATATCAGCAAGGTTAAAATCCCTAAACACCTGACTGATGCTTACTTCAAAAAGAAGAAGCTGCGCAAGCCCAGACACCAGGAGGGTGAGATCTTCGATACAGAGAAGGAGAAATACGAGATTACAGAGCATCGAAAGGCAGATCAGAAAGCTGTGGATTCTCAGATTTTGCCAAAAATCAAAGCTATTCCTCAGCTCCAGGGCTACCTGCGATCTCAGTTCTCTCTGAAAAACGGGATGTATCCTCACAAACTGATTTTCTAAATTGCTAATGACTGAATTAAAGAGCTTCCTATGGGAAAAAACATAAAAATAAAAACTAAACATATGAGTCCTCTGACTTTGATCTTTTTAAAAAGATTGTTTGACTAGAGGTCCCTTCAATTCTATACAAATTTTAGAATTGGTTTTCACTTCTAGGGGGAAAGGGGTTTTAAAGAGTGCACTGCCTGGTTCTGTGTGTCAACTTGACACAAGCTGGAATCATCAGAGGAAGCAGCCTCAGCTGAGGAAATGCCTCCATGAGATCCAGCTGTGAGGCATTTGCTCATTTAGTGATCAATGGGGAGGGCCCAGCCCATGGTAGCTGGTGCCATCCCTGGGCTGATGGTTCTGTGTTCTACAAGAATGTGGGCTGAGCAAGCCACGGGAAGCGAGCCAGTAAGCAGCACCCCTCCACGGCCTCTGCATCAGCTCCTGCCTCCTGGATCCTGCTCTAAGCTGCTGTCCTGACTCCTCCAGTGATGAAGAACAATGATGAAGTGTGGGCCAAATAACCGTGCCCTCCCCTCCACTTGCTTCTTGGTCATGGCGCTTCACTGCAGCAATAGAACTTGATAGCTCATTTACTTCATTTTCAGTTAAGTGTTGTGTGGGGCTGCTCGGATCTGGTTTGTGTGCCCCCCCCCGCTTTTTATTTTTATTTTTCTGATGCTGAAGACTGAAATAAGAGTCTTGTGCAAGCTAGCGCTCAAGTACCGAGCTGTATTCACAGTCTGAACCGTGGAGAGTGGAGGAAGTACTGCGTCCATGTGGACTGAACCGTGGAGAGTGGAGGAAGTACTGCGTCCATGTGGACTGAACCGTGGAGAGTGGAGGAAGTACTGCGTCCATGTGGACTGAACCGTGGAGAGTGGAGGAAGTACTGCGTCCATGTGGACTGAACCGTGGAGAGTGGAGGAAGTACTGCGTCCA